>JASSUY010028475.1:90054-148076 GCA_032466535.1 Forpus xanthops | reverse complement strand
AAGGACATGGAACTGTTGGAACAAGTCCAGAGGAGGTCCATGAGGATGATCAGGGGACTGGAGCACCTCCCCTATGAGGATAGGCTGAGAAAGTTGGGGCTGTTCAGCCTGGAGAAGAGAAAGCAGCGTGGAGACCTCATAGCAGCCTTCCAGTATCTGAATGTGGCCTATAAGGATGCTGGGGATGGACTCTTCATGAGGGACTGTAGTGATAGGACAAGGGGTAACGGGTTAGAACTTGAACAGGGGAAGTTTAGATTGGATGTGAGGAAGAAATTCTTTACTAGGAGGGTGGTGAGGCACTGGAATGTGTTTCCCAGGGAAGCTGTGAATGCTCCATCTTTGGCGGTGTTCAAGGCCAGGTTGGACATAGCCTTGGGTGACATGGTTTAGTGTGAGGTGTCCCTGCCCATGGCAGAGGACTGGAACTAGATAATCTTAAGGTTCTTTCCAACCCTAACTATTCTATGATTCTGTAATTCTATGTACTAGGCACAGCAAACTACTTGGTTTTGTGTGTCTCGCTGTGCTAGCAGCCCCATTGAAATTATGGAAAAAATGGGTAGGCATAGTATGATCTGTTCTTTAATAACTGCAAAACACTCTAGGATCTTCAGAAGAAGGATGCTCAAGAAGTGTGAAATAGCTTTTATTAGGGGGGTGGTGTGGTGAGAGTATGGCAAATATCATGGGTCCTGCTTCAGATAGTGCTTGTTTCGATCTGTTGCATCTGTCTGGAACACTTAAAGGCATCTTTAATGCAAAGTGTATGAAACCTTGTTGAATAAGTTAAGCATCAGCAGAATCAGGTGTATGCTTCTATGCAGCTTGCCCTCTTCACAGCTCTATTAGTCTGCAGCCTGGGAGACGAACTGTGAACAGCAAAAACTTGGCAATGAAACTGGCTTCTTACCCTGATAACTTGTAAAAGACACATGGGTGATGCTGCCTGTTAATTTAGAAGGCATTTAACACTTAATCATGCTTGTCTACTGCAAGCCAGGAAGGACACTGCTTTCTGCAACCTCTAATTGGGTGCCATCAGTAATATAAGCCTAAGATTGTCCAAGTCAGCAACTGTATTGTCTAATCAGCACAAGCATGTGCCCATTGGGGATCAGACATAGATAAGCAGGAGAGAGGGAGAGAGAGATCTGAACATAACTACTAGATGAGCAGCATGTCAGGAGCATAGAGGATGTCTAGATTTATGCGCTTTTTGGCAGCGCTAGTGAGCTATTAATCATTTCTCATGAATAGAGCTCTTGTAAATCAGGGGTAGGAAACACATTTTGTGGATAATCATGGCAAAAATGTCAGCTTTGCTATTTGGTCATACGCTGATAGGATGCTTAGCACTGGAGCAGATGCAATCATACACATAAAATCAAAATAGTACTGCCCTTATATGATGAGTGGAAAGCAGGGAAGCAGTAGAAAGGTGGATGTTTTCATCAGGATTTGAAAAAATAGGGAGCTAACATGTAATAATAGAAAAGAAGACCTGTAGGTTTTTGAAAGTGAAGCCTTACTGAGGGAGCCAGGCCTGAGTTCTAGTGATCATCTGGATATAGCACAACACATTTAATAAGACACACTTTGCATCAGTTTAACAGCTGGCTGATCAGTTTATGGTTTTTCTTTACTTTTATTGCCCTGCAATTTTCTGTATATGGCCCTTATGTGCAAATACCTCATTAGTCACACAGGGTTGCGTATTTCATGAAGTATACTGAATGTGTTGTCAGAATCAAATATTGCCAGGATAACAAGCAAGGGTGGGGTTTCTTAGCTTTATCACTGAAGGCAACGTTCATGGTGAATAGAAAAGTAGCTGGAAAGCAAAACACAGAAGGTCTCCCTTCAGATTGTGCAAGGCAGCTGGCTCGACTGTGTGAAACCCATTGCTCAAGGACTGACATTTAAAGAGCTCTTGGAAGTGAATCCTGTGTGAGGGAGGTGACGGAAAAAGCTTCACCCAGGGCTTTCCAGTGCATTAGTTGCAGTAACCAGTCAGAGCTGAAAACCTCAGTGACTAAATTGGGATTAATGCAAGATCATTCTTAGGTTAAATATAGCGGGGTCCTCAGTCTGCTTTTGGCTTAGGAATTTTTCTAATGTTCCTTTCCTTAAGGGAGCATCTCCTCCACACCACTCCCCCTTCCATTTTGTTCCACTGGCCTCCAGTGCTATGCCATTTCTCCGTAAAATAGCAACATACAGAAATAGAAATTACCTGTGCTGTTGTCCAAGTTAATGCTGGTCATGTCTACACTGGGAAATGGTTTCCACACAAGTCCTGGAAATTGAATGGTTTACACACAAGTTCCTGGCTTTGGGTGCAGCATTATGTAGCATCTGTAGGAATCCTGCCCCCTGCAAGCGCTGTGATGGGAGCTGCTGTGTGACTATCCCACACTGCTCGTCCCAACATGCTGAAGTAACAACCTGTGGGAGACTTTTAACTGCATTTCCTGGGAGTTGTGGGAAAAAAGTCCATGCTTTCCAAACTCCCTGGGAAATGTCCATACATCCTCATGAATCACAACCAGTTAGAAATACCCTTTCAAGTTAGAATTCACAGATTTTGCTCTGGAAAAAAAGATCAACAGTGTTTTGAAAAGCTCTCTGAATTAGCCTGTGGACAAAAGCATCCTGACAGTGACCAGTACCAATGTTTTTCTGTATTTGGGTTGGCCCAAGACAAATTGGGTCAGAGCCAGAGACATGCTGGCTCTGTACGTGTCACTGCATTTGGCGCTGTTGGTGTGTTCAGTGCTGCAGACTCACCCCAAGATTCCTCATCTCTCCCCTTTAATGGATTTCCTTCTGCAGAGCTAGAATTGTTGCTTGTATTTTTAGGGGGACTTTTTTATTACTTAATCTCTTGCTTTTTTCAGGGTTGTAAAGCTTAGGGTAACCATATTATAGCTATGGAGATGAATTTGTCTGCAGATAGCTTTTATCCACCAGAAGGGGTGATTTCAGCATGCTTGAAATTGAGACTCCGTCAGTCTCAATTTGATATTGCTTGGCAATGGGGAATCAGCAGAGTGATTCCCCTCTCCTTCTCCCTCTTGCTTTAACTTCAAGACTTCATGCTTCTTCAGAGTTATGATGTTCCCATGGTGGCTACATTTCAGGATAGTTAAGCAAACAAACAAACCAACCAGAAAACATACTTCTTCCAAACAGGTATTTCAGCATGTTTTTTTCTTTCTATTTTTTTGATTGGTTGCCCCCCCGACTTTCCCATTTGTTGTTGTGAAATTAGTTGTCTGTTTAAAATTCGAAAACCTCAGTCACAGTGTTAGAAGTTCTGTAGTTTCTATTATAATGTCTCAGGATTGTAGTCTAAATACCAACAAATTACTGGAGATGTTGAGAAAGGAGTGGGGTCATAGTCAACCTCTTAATACACTGTACTGACCTCATTCTTCTTTTTTCTTAGATGCAGGCTAACAAATTTCAGCTGTGCTTTCATTTTGCTAATTTAACAAACTTCATGTCTTACAGTCGTGTGGGTCCAGAAGATTGCTCCCTGTTGCCATAATTCAGGCCACCTTCTCTTCATTCTGCTCCTGGCTTCACAGTCCTATCTCTTTTGCTCTGTCATCTTTCTTGCTTGTTGTATGAGGCTCTGTTAAAGTGTTTGCTTTTGCTGAGTTGCTCTTCTGCCTGTTTGGTGAGTTGAAGTGGCTCTGGGCTGGTACAGAGAGAACAGCAAGAGTGCAGTTAGGAGAAAGGGCTGAGAGAGGAAGAGGAGAAAGAAGACTGGGAGAAACAGAGCTATTTCTTTCATTGCAATAAACTAAACTGTGCCCTTCCCAATGGCTTGGTATAAAGCCAACTGAAAGGGTTTGCTGCATTTGCCACAGAGGCATGAGAAGGAGGCAAAGTCCATGCCTCAGTCGCTGTGGTTTGAGTCCCAGTGCCCTGATGGACCTGTGGTGGTGGTGGTGGTGGTGGTGGTGGTTCAAAGTCTGCCAGGAGACCGTGGTACTCTACACTCCCCTTGCATCTATCGCCTCACCATGGCAAGGGCATTGGATCTGTGTGGGAATCAACTGTGAGCCTGTATGTCTTGGAGCAGTGCTCGGCATGGTCCTGATTAGCCACAGTGAATGCCTGCTACTTTTTGTTTCAATTTCATGTGCCTCAGGACTGCGCGTGTCTGCCTCTCACACCCATTATCTTCATCCACAGCACTTTTAAAAAATATTCAAATACTTCTAATGACTTGCTACTTGGGTGCCAAATAAAATAAGTAGAGCAGGATATTTTTCATCAAGTTCTTATTAAAAAGAATGTAAAAAACATTAATTGATACAAAGTCATAAAGATCTGGGTTTCAGTTATTCTCAGAGCCCTTAGGGTGAAATTAACCCTCAAGTAGAGGCTTTTTTTAAGGCTTTTACAGCATGCCAGTCCCATAGGGGGGTCTGAATAAAGATGTATTATGGAACAATTTTACTGTATAATTTTCAAGTTCAGTATCTGCCTGGATCTTTTCGGTGTTTAGCAGACTTACGATCTTGCAGTACATATATTGATCCCTAATCTTTGCAAATTGAGATTTGCAGTGTAAAGCCACATTAATAAATTTATCAATTTGATAAAAACCTGACCCACAATAATGCAATATTTAATGTTATGTATATATAGTATAGAAATATTTCTTATCTACTTATTATGTGTGAACTTGAGATTCGTTTGGTAGCTATATGGGATATAATCATGCATATATACATACATATTATACGTACACATTGTATTATGTGCATATATGTAAATGTGTATTATTTTCAGCTGTTGTGGGAAAGTCAGAGGAGAGGATAGAGTGGTGAACACCAGCGGTTTTACTTTGTGATGCACTAAATAAAGCCTGCTTCCAGCCCAGACTAAAGAAGATATTGGTATGACTTAATATGACATTTCTAACTGAAGAATGTAACTTCAGAACAAGAGTAAGTGGTTGTAGTTTCTTAGACTGTTCCTTGTGATTTGATGCAACTTTTCCTCTGTATGTTTTCTTTAATTTTTATGTTTTATGTGAAAGCTGAACAGGCTGAATTTGTTTGTAATTTGGAACTTAAAACAAGGCTCTTTGTTAAAAGCCCAGAGGAAGTTTCCATATGACTTATGGGCCATTTGGGCTCAATTGAATTTAATGGTTTTCAGCTGCACCTCCACAATGGCTTTGAAGGAAGTGAAGGGAGATCTATAGGTCTTAATTGCTCAAGACTGGCTTGTTTCTTTTGAAAAGGCTATTTGCAAGAAGCAGGTTAGGAATATTAAAGTATATATCCTGAAAGGGGTGAAGGTGCTGCCGTTTGAGGAAGGGGCTAGGATGAAAATAGCTTTAAGATGTTACTCAGCAGCTGAACTAGTCAGTCTGAACTGGGCCATGCTAGGTTCTTATTTGTTTGCATAAAAATTATCAAGTAATTGGAAGGCATGGCTAATCCAAACTTCCTTTATTACTCTTCCAAGAAATGAATGGAGATCTTGGAACTGACAAGATAAATTAGGCTGAGACCAAGAGAGTAGCCCAAGCAGATAGTCCCTTTGGCCCCTCTCATGCTGTTTTACAGACATGAGTTTTTGAGTCAGCAGGTGAACCATGACTTCAAAGAGCAGTGGTTTGTTTATACTTCCACTGTACAAAGCGTTTCAGTGGAATGGAGCAAATCTAACTGGGTGAATTTCTATTTCATATTTCCTGCTGTATATGCATTGCCACCTGGCCTTATAGATTATTTTTACTAAGCTTGCTAGCATTATCTCTGGCTTTGCATTAGGAGGTGTCTGGCCCATAAGAATTTCTTATGACCTTCTTTTCCAAGCAGGCAGGAGAACATGTGAAATGCAAAGTTAGGAATATAAAGGAACTATTGTCTTACTCCAGATAAACTAAGAGACCATATTACAGGAAGTTAACCTTTGGTGTACTCTATCATTTTGGCCGGCATCATACGGGCAAGTAGGAAGGGGACATTCTCCTGAGGTACCAGGCAGATGAATGCCAGATGGTACTGTCATAATACACAAGAAATAGCTAAATACCTACCACTTGTGTTCCACACAAAAAGAACATTTTTCTTTTTCTCAGTCCTGCAGGGCAAAACTCAGACAAGCATCTTAATGCAAACATCACAGTAACTGAAATATGAGGCTGGAAATCCAAAGAATTCTCCAAAAGCTTTAAGTAGCATTTTAGGCTTGATTCATGTTGGGCCTAATCGATCCTCAAAGGGGAGAATGGTTTATCAGAGGCAAGCATTTTAAGTACAGCATGTTTACGTGGTAGATAATGGTAGTTTGTTGCATAAAATAGGAAGGTTTGATGAAGAACAAAATGTCAGAGCTTTGCTGCTGAGGCCAGTGCTGCTTACATTGTCTGGATAAGTAGATCCAACCCCAGACTAATGCCTGTGTCAAACTGTGGGGTCTAATTTTCTGAGGGGAACTTTCTTCTTTGGTGGTTTCTGAATCTTGGTCATGAACGAGTAGAGAAAATCTCAGGCCACTGTCATCACCAATAGAGAGATGCTGCAGCACCTAGCTGAGGGGGAAACGTGTTTACTTTTCCCTTGTTAAAATACATCCATTTCAATTTCTGTCCAAGATTCTAAGAACAAAAATATGCTGCTCTTTAGTGGAATGGCATTTGGCTAAATACCATGCATTTCTACAAACCTTAGATATGAAGGGCTGCTTGCAAACATTTACATAGAACATTATGGATGTGGAGCTGGGTCTCAGTCCTATAGAAATAATGTTTCTGGCTACCTGGATCTTTCAAGCTATTAGATTTACTGCCTGCAGATAGAGGCCAAGTCAGTAGGTAGGTGTGGTGTTGTGACAGAAACTGAATGGTTAGCTCTGCTCTTCATCTCTTGTCCTTAAATCCTGTCCACCAGGCTTTATACAGCTTGTTTTCCTAATAGCTGAGCTTACCTAGTTTGCTTAAGTACTACACTTGTACATGCATGCCTAAATCATTACTTTTCTATATTCTGGCCTATTTAAGATTAGAGATGTCTTACTCAGAGCTTCCCAGAAATGCCGCTAATGTTTGTTCATTGTCTTCGGTGGTTGCATCTTCTTTCATTAACTAGGATAGCTGGTGTTGAAAACCAAACAGAACGTAATGACAGACCACAGCGAGCTGTCTGTTGCTGCAGATGGAGGATACCTCTAGGATTTGGTCAGAAAATACTTGGCAAGCATCCCTCTGAATTCTTGTCACATTTTGAGGAAGCCTGCTTAGTGGCAGGGGTGAAGAAGGAAGCTGAAATCTTAAAATGGCTGCAGTATGATTATTTTGTTTTTATTTAGTATCAAAGCTATTTATAGCGTATCTTGCCAATTTATTCCTACCGTTGCTGTCATGTTTTTTTCCTGATTCTTTGCTTTCAGAAGAGGAAAAAAACCCCCACAATCCCATTTAAATTTGCAATGGCAGGAAAAAAGAGGTTTACTTATGCCCCCTTTAGAACCGGACGTTGCAGAGGTACTATAAGAAGCCATTTGTTTTCTTTAAACACAGTTCAACTTCACACAGGCCTATACACACATTCAAATGGTTTCCACTTGAAATTCCTCATCTAATCTAAATAGCTCTCAGCCTTTACTGCCTAGCTGTGAAGGGGCTCCCCTGTGTCTCCCCAAGCATGTGGTGCTGAGGGCTGGGGAAGGCAACACACTCAGAAGGTTTGCATGCTTTTGGTTACTTTCAGAGGCTTTAGTCCCCTCTTTCTCTGCTGTTTGTGAAAAGGAACAGAGTGGTGTTTGAGGGAGTTTTTCGTTTCTTTGGAGACTCTTTAACACACACTCTGCTGTCTGTTGAGAGTCAGTTTGGGGTTTGCAGACCTGCAGAAAGAGGACGTCATATTTAAGCTGATAATAGGGCAGATCTACATGTCCTGGAGGTGAAACAGAAATGAAATGCACCATTGCACTACCTTTACCCTTGCTATTCTTTTTGTTTAAACTAACTTTATGTATTGTTTATAGTTCTTCAATACAGTCTTTTAAACAAATACCTTTTTATTCTTCCTTTTCTAGAGCATGAATGTAAGATTTGGGATGGATGGATGGTGGCAGAGCTGTTGGACCCTACTGCAGCTGTTGGCTCGCAAACTCTTCTGTCCAGGTAGTCCCTTTTCCCTAGGAAAGGTTAGAAACTGCTAATGCTCAAATACCCTCCTGTATCAAGACATTGTCCCTTGATGCAGTTGAAGCTGCTGTGGCTGCAAGCAGGGGAAGAGGATGCTGCAGGCATCAGGCTGACCTGGAAGAAATGACTGTAGAGATGGGAAAATGCCCACATTTCATTCCAGGTCCTGGAGATGCTAAGACTGTATTGCTCTGGTTTTGTCACATTCCTTTATGAGGACCTGTAAATTCAATTTATCAATCACAATGCAGTATATCAGCAGCTTTTTTTTTGTGTTTAACCAGTAGGAACTATTTTGCAGATATATCTCCTTTGTCTGCATATCATCTGCAGGAGTACTTAGTGTGTCTATACATGCAGACCAGACTTCTTCATTTATATTGTCATGCCAGTTATATTGCTCATTGATCCACTACAGAACT
This sequence comes from Forpus xanthops, assembly GCA_032466535.1. NCBI lineage: Eukaryota > Metazoa > Chordata > Aves > Psittaciformes > Psittacidae > Forpus > Forpus xanthops. Next base: position 139,472 of record JASSUY010028475.1, on the reverse strand, counting down.
AAAAAATCATAACACTTTGACACACATTTTAATATATCATATCCATTTTTTTCTTAGAGAAGAAAGGAAGTTATTTGTTTCATGTTTTCAATAATGTATATTGATTAATTTTTGTGGCTCAAAACCGTGCAAAAGAAAAAAAAATTAAAAGACACAAAGACTTTTGTTCAAGAAGCTTTCAAACTAAATTGAGACTGAGGTGATAGGTTAACAAACAGAAGTGGGGAAGTAGGTTAAGGAAGGACAAGGGTTACAGAAATAAGATTAAATGCAATCCACACAGTACACCCTAATATACTTCCTTATTCCCTGCTCTAGCCGGATGCTGCAGAGAAATGGCTAAAGATTAGCTCTCAAGGGCAGAGAATTGTTTTTGTGGTGTTTGTTGGTACAGTGTCTAGTTCAATGGACACGAGTACCCATTTGAAATCTGTCTCTTATGACAATGCAAATAATACACACAAAATACTAACAGTAAGATCCCTTGGTCCAGCTCCTTTCTGAGTCTTGTGCCCCCTTTCAGAAAGGATGTTTCAACCTGTGACTAATTTTGATTTTAACTCTACCCCTCTCCCTATTCCATACTTAGTGATATCTGAAATGTTTGGATCTGATTACGTGGAGATAGGAATGCCAGAGAAGAGGGCCATATACTATCTGAGCATAGTCTGGAGTCTAACTTCTGATGAGGAAGTGAGAATAGGATAGATAATTTTTTTGAGAACAGTAGTACTCAAGAGTAATTTTCCTGCAACTCAGATACTTGCAAAAGAGGCATCAGAAAACACTCATACCTGACCATAGGTTTTTGCTTCTGATGGCTGAAGTGCAGCATGGGTTTGAAACTGTTGCTTCCTGGCCTGCTGATCCCTGGTAGGTCCAGGTCTATTACTGCCCAGCAAAGCTTGCCAGAGCCAAAAAGGTCAGTAGCTTTGTGAGCCATGAAATATATGGTCTGCTCCATCAGGATTATCATGTGCAGCTGGCTCCCATACACTGGTCTTTGGAATTTAAGAATATCCTGGAAAAGTCAAACTGCATTTAGAGCTTAGTTTTATATGTGGTCTGAGCCCAGCATCCATGCCTTAGACATGCTTCTAACATATTTTGGCTGCATTGTGAGGTGTTAAAATTTTGCTGGAAAAGAGTTTAAACACTGCTGCTTTACTGGTTTGGGCCCCACAGTGGCCATCGTTCTCTGCTCCTTTACCTGTTATTTCATCCTTTAAGTCCAACTCCCTCCAGAAGCACGAGCTCTCACGCAGCTGGTAATTCCTATGTGTCCAAGTAATGTGGATTTGGGTCCAGAAGACATACTCAGAGTTTGTCTAATTAGCTTCCTGTCACTACAGCCAAGGCAGAAATGTAAGGTACAGTAATTCATTTTATAGCTACTCTATCTGGCACTGGATACAGATTGGAAAAATTCTTTGCTTGAGCGAGATGTGTGGTAATATTGTTATGCTATATTAAAACCCTCTTTAAAATAAATTAGATTCTCGTGAGTGCAAGTGACAAGTATCCCCTACCACAGCCAGACCAGGCAAATCTCCTGCTTACCCAGGACTGCTAAATTCTTCCATGAAGACAAAAGCCAGGCAAAAAGTTGTACCTTACTCTTTTTTTTTTTTTTTGGGTCATTCTTAAAAGCTTTGTTGTTCTGTTTTCAGAAGAGCTTAATAGAGTGCTAGCTGTGGGCAGAACACATTGGGAACCATACCTGTTCGTCAGAGCCATGCTTGCACATCTCCCCATGGCAAAGCAAGCTGATGTATCAGAAAAAGGTCCCAAATATTTAAGGCAGAAATACCCTTCTTGTAAGTGCTGTTTTTCTTCTGTGTCTTCCTCTCAGCTCCCAAAAGCAGCCCCTTAAATGTTACTTATGAATGGAAAAAAATATGCGCTTTCAAATTCTCTCCTGGGCAATAAGGGCTCATATCTCTCTCTCACACTGATACTGTAATTTCACACTTTTTTTTTTTTGCCAGCGGTTGAGCCTTTCCTCATTATATATGACATGCATGTTTTATTTTCATTAGGGCTTCTATAGTTTGAACAGCCTGGTAAAATCATAGAATCATAGAATAGTTAGGGATGGAAAGGAGCTTAAGATCACCTAGTTCCAGCCCCCTTGCCATGGGCAGGGACACCTCATACTAAACCGTGTCACTTATATGATGAATAAGAGAAAGGGTGGGTGGAAAGGTTGCTTCCCGAAGGAAAGCAGTTGCAGGAGCCAGTGGGCTGTCCCATGTCCTAAATAGTGCCAGTTTGTCCTCTGCACCAGTGCACTCCCCCAAATGCTGCAGGGTTTTGCTGACACCAGAGCCTCCAGTGACACCACAGTGTTTTCAACTGCTATCACAAAGCAGTAAGTCCACACGGTGGGGAAGAAATAGGGCTGGAAAGTGTAAGGTATCAGTCAGAAATACTGTCCTTTGCCTTGCCATCTGTATGAGACCAGGGTGTAGAGAGTCTATGGGTGATTAGCTGAGCTTTTGCTTAAACAAAAAAATGTCCAATGTTGTACCTGTTGGATGGAAACTAAGATAAACTAGATAGGGGTCAGGCCCTCTGATGACTTACGATTTACAGCAGGTAGGAGCTACACCATTTAATCAGAACAATGTCATGTCCCAGCTGTGGTTAATTGCCACCCAATTATCAAAACTTTCTGGTCTGATCACCATCTCAGAAGATCTCACACATTATTAGTCTTGTCTTTCATGCAGAGAAGGGCAAGATGTGGAACCCTTTGTGAAAGGGAAGATGGGAATGCTACTCACTGCGGTTTGTATCTTGACTTAATATATGATGGGGTGAGCTCTCAGGCATTTGCATAATTTGGCTGCTGGTGCTAAATCGTTTGCTTGAAGAGTTATTCAGGTTGAATCTGATGTCTGGGCATTGCCCCGGGTCTTCAGTTTTTGTGCTTTAATTCTTTATGGGACTGGCCATACATAGGAAGAAATCTGAATTGAAATAATCTATCTGCAAAGAAAATATTTTTGCATAAACAGCCACCCCAGACCTGTAAGGTTGTAATGGAACAAAATAAAGCTATATATGTCTGTGGATAAGCATATACAGCTTAGGTTTTGAATACCCAAAGGATGCTTTCCCCTGGATGTCTATTACTGATAAAGGTGCAGCATCAGAAGCATTAAACAGATTCCCTGAGCACGACAAAAACTGATAACTGGCCTATAAACTCCATGTTGCCTGAAATGCAGCCCACACTGTAGTGATGCAATCAGGCTTCCTTTATATGAAACCTTCACGTACTCTCCTGATTCTTTTCCTCCTGCATTCCCACCTTCCTGCCCCTTGGCATTCATTCACACTGACATGTTATTAAAGTTGTTTCTGAAGCTGGCCCAAGGAGTTGTACATATTATTTACATCACAACAGAGCCTGGGGGGGGGGAGAGGGGGAGAGAGGGCTGTTGTGCTAGCTGCTATTCAGCCTTTAAGTACAAAGGTAGTCTGTCCCAAAGAGATTTCTGTCTTGAATTTTAACAGGTAGACAGAGGGAGATGATTGTTTTGCTGATGCTTCAGACTCTCCATTCAAGTTGCTGTGAGTAGCCCTCTTTAAGAAAACCTCCTCCTCCATTGCAGGGATATCACACAAGACTTAAATTGAGACATCCTGAGCTCATTACTAGCTGCTGGTGCAGAAACTGCAGCAGCCAATCAGTGGTGTGTAACACAAATCGGGTAGAATTAGAGTGAGCACAAAGATTTCCCAGATTTATTGTGATTCTAATCTAATGCTCATATTCAGAGCATGTGTGTATTTCCAACTCAAAAGAAAACAATCTCCCCAAGTCCCTCAGAGTCAACTAGGTTTTTTTAAAGCTTTTCACTGGAAAAAAACCCTTCAAACCATTTAAAACAATGTTAGAAAGTCAGCCTGTAAAGTGTACAAAACACTGGAGACCATCATATGCTAATTTGAGCTTAACAAAATACATAACATTACCAAGTATAATTATACAGTCCAGCTATTAGTAGCCTTACCTCTGACTGTTCTCCACCATGCTTTCAAGCTACATCCTTTCCTTTCATCTTATTCTACACCACATGAAACAGGTGAGCTGTTCCCTTTATATGGCTCAGGGCTCCAGTCACATGGCTCTCAAAGCTTGGTATCTTCATTTAATCAGTTGAAAGAATCAAAATAATCAGAGATCTTTCATGAACTCCATGCCAAAATTTAATTCTGTTAAGCATTCCAAGTGTAACAAGTTCAAAAATCAAGGAAAAAAAAATAATTTTTCCTAGGAACATCTACTTTGAAAAGCTGCCCTGGGGGGTACATTTGTAGTTTAGGAGAATATCGCTCATGAATCAGCCATACATCACTGCTAGCAAGTTTCACAAAAAGAGAACTCCAATGCTTTTTATTGTCAAGGCAACACTGTGGGTTCTGCATCCCATTTGTTCATGCATAGATAGTAACAGCATCCACTTTTTATCTGATTCCATTTGAATTTTTATCTTAACAGCTACTGACTTGTTACAGGAAAGCACAAATTGTTTAGGGTTATCTTCACCAGTAACAACTTTTGACAGCAAGGAGATGGTGGATATTTCCCCTAAAGTCTGTATTTGGTACCTCACTGCTGGTCTGGATGACAGCACTGAGTTAAACTGGAGAGAGCAGTGTTTTTCAGTTTTTAGGTCTTTGAATGGATGTGTAGGACAAGTGAATTACTTGTAAGGTGTCTGTCTGTGAAAGGTGACTCAGATAAGGCGGATTCATGACAATAGGCTTAACCTGGCTTGAAAGGAGCCTGAAGTGCCCCTTAAAAATGCTGTGGAGTCTGCTCACTGGAAAAGATGAGAGCCCTGGGACTACACTATATGCTCTGATTTAGGAGCTTGGCTCCCTGTTATCTGTTATGTCATTCTTTCTCCAGCATATGATTAACCTCACTTTCTTGTATATGGGTATTCAGGCCTGCCATGACCGTCTGACCCCAGAGAGTGCAGATACTGCCCTGACAGGCACACAGCAGTTCTGTTTCTCTCTATAAGCCCATATTTTTCTTTACAGCATCAGCTGAGTTCATAGTTGTTGTTGGATACATGAAGGTGATGACACATCAGAGGTCCCAGGGTTAGGCCTCTGAGAAGCTGCAACAGTACCTTTCAGGTAAGTCAGGTATTTCCTGATCTTCCTATAGTCTCATGAACAAAACCAGGGAGACATCTTACTGAGTTTCTATCAAGATCTGTGCTGCCTTTAGCAGTAGGAGGGACTTAACATGTCTGTTAGTATTGAAACAAGGAGGCACAAAAGCACAAAATGTAATCAACTCTAAGTAATGTCAAGTCTGATGGCTTTGTAAATGCGGGTGCTTGAAGGTAGTTGAGATACTCTTAGGTACTCAGGACAGTAGTGCAAAATGTGTAAGAAAAAAAATAGGAAAACAGGACCTGGGATGGGGAGTATCCGGGACTAGCAGACGTCTAGGATGGGCACAGTTAAACTAACTGATAGGAAGAAGGACAGGATAGATTGCTAGTCTGTGATGTTAATTAAACTGGTGCTTCAAAGACTGCCAGCAGTGATGAAGATTGTTGGAAGAAGTAAACGACTCTCAAAGACCATCATCACATTTTGTATGTATGCAGGAAAGTTTCTGGAAAATGATGTAATTCATGCGTAGCCTCATGAATATGTATGTATGTCCAAGTGACTACATAAGAACGGCCTGTGTAGTGATATGGTGATGCATGTTAGGAGGAACTATCCCTCGTGTTTCCCGGCGCTGCAATAAAGAGTACCTGCTTGTCAACTTGAAAACTTTGTGGGAGTTTGTTCCTGGAGTTTTCTCCGAATCAATATGAAAATAAATAAAACGTGTGTGCAGGGGTTTGTGAGATGAAGAGATGTGTTTTTCAAACACAGAAGTACTTGGTGATAGTTTTGCTGTCAGATCATCTGCTCTGTGAAGTCACCTTCCTGACATGGGGGTCACTTTGTTTGCTAAAAAACCTTTGGAGATCATCTGGTCCAGTCTCTCACTCCAGACAGGGTAGGCTTCAAAGTTAGGTCAGGTTGCACAGGGCTCTGTCCATCAAGCTCTGAGGATCTCCACGTGTGGAGATTCCACCATCCAGGCATCTTTGCAATGATGAACTTTTTTTTTTCCTGGTATTTTTCTCCCCGTATATCTCATCAAAATTTCCCTGATGGCAGCTTCTTCCTGGTGCCTCCCATCCTTTCACTGTTCTCCTCCAAGCAGATCCTGTCCCTGCCTTCCCCATGCTCTCCCATTTAGTACTTGTGCACTGCACTATGGTCCCCCTTTATCCGTCTCTTTTTAAGCCTGAACAAGCCCAGCTCCCATGGCTTCCCTTACTGTATTGTGTGCTTCAGCCCCCTGGCCCTTTTGGTGACCCTCCAATGGACTCCCTCCAGTATGTCCTCATTAGTTTTGTACCAGGGAGCCAAGGCAGGGCTCAGCATTCCCAATGCAAGCTCCTAAGTGCTGAAGATGGAGCAATAATCACTTCCCTCTACCTGCTGGCTACCTGCTTGCTGAAACAGCCCGGTGATTGGGGCTGAGTCACAAGGAGTAGGTGGAGGTAAGCATAGGTTAAGGATGGATATGCTGTAGGGCACTGAGGTAACGCTGCTACACGCACTTCTATTGCAAGTAGGATGGCATGGTTTCGGCAAACAGGGTGTCTGCTCGCAGCTTTCTGCCCCACCCTGCTGTCTGGAGATGCTCATGAATCACTGTAATTCAAAAAGAGTATAGTTTGCTTTCAATTGCCGCAGCTGTGAGCTGTGGCACTCGCTCAGATGATTCACAAAGGGTTCAGCCTCCCAGGCCCAGGGGTTTGGGAGGCCACCGGTTGAAATGCCAGACACTGCAACTTCATCTGTGTACAAGGGGTTTTACATGCTCCATGGGACGTGGTGGGATTTAAATTAAAACCTCAGTGGTTATTCCTTTCTGTCCTTTTCCTCTGATACTCTGCATTTGCTATGGAAGTTGTCAGGGAGCGCTAGCTGATTTATTTGCTATTTTGTTATTGGATTTGGCTGGAGAACTGTTGTGGGGAACTGTGTGGAGGGGAGTTCTCCCTCTTCTAACTCAGCTTAGGAAATGTGGCGAGGTCACCAAAGAGTGGGCAAATTTTTTTGTCAAGCCGTAGACAGATTTCATATGGGTCATGGCAGTAACTCCAACCTTAATGTTACCACTACCAACAGTGTTACAAGAGCTGTGAACTATTTGGCAGAAAACTGGCAGTTCTGTAACCAAAATCCAGTTTTGCAAGAGAGTTAGCCTTGTGCCTTTTTTTTGGATACTGTTTGGCTGTTGTGAAAAGCTATACATATGGAAGCCCATTAGAGCCTAAGGCTATTGTTGATACAATTTTGACTCATTCTTGGCACTCCTCCTTCACCTTCCTTTGATAGCTTAGCTGGTAGAGTGGCTGTCTCTAGAAAGTAATCCTTAGGTTGCTGGTTCAGTTCAAGCTTAAACAAAAGGGTTTGGGGTATGGTTTGAGTTTTTGTCTTTTACTTATTTCTGGAATTTACAACTTCGCAGAGCTGCCCTTTCCAACTGTATGTCACTGTGCCCTATGAGAAGTTTGGCCTACTTAAAATATACCACTTTCAAAGATATTTTCACTATTCTCCTTGTCTACTTCAGCTGGTTGTTGTAGCTATGGTGCTTTGACCATTGCTACTTCTGTACCTAATCAGTTGATGCCCATTATAGAATGGTTAGGGTTGGAAAGGACCTGAAGGTCATATAGGTCAAACCCCACTGCCATGAGCAGGGACACCTCCCACTAGGTCATGTTGCCCAAGGCCCTGTCCAACCTGTCTTTGAACATTGCCAGGGATGAAGCATTCACAACTTTCGTGGGCAGCCTCTTCCAGCACCTCACCACCCTTACAGTAAGGAATCATACAAGTATGGTTAATAAAGTATCATATGAGCTTCTCTTCTGCAGGGGCTCAACACTTTCCACAGATCCTTGTTAGCTAGAGCAGACAGTGCAGAGCTTGCAGAGCCTCTTTTAGCTGTGCTGGGTATGGAAAATAGGGGCAAGTCCAGTTACTGGTGCCTCCTTGTTGCTGGCTTCACACCTTTTCCTATCCCATTCTTGCATTTTGAAGTTTGGAGGTTTTGAGTGGTAAGAGGGACACAACTAAGGGAGAAAAAAAATGGTTTTGTGAAAACAGGAACATCATGATCATTTAGGTCCAGCTGTTTTGTCTGAGACAGCCACGATATGCAACTATAATAATTTGCCTTGTGAGAGGGCTATGAATACCACTGTGCACACTGTCCTGAAGTGGTTCATTTCCATGCACTGTTTTTCAGTGAAAAAATCTGAAGGTTGGGGCTGGTTACAAAGGAAATGGGTAAGAAAGAGGCAATAGAGCTGTATGAAAGGACAACAGAGGCCAGAGGCATTCTAAGGATCCATTTGTACAGAAACCAACATCAGAAACTTTCAGAGGACAGAAAATGGGCACTGTGACCTGCTAAAATTTTGTTTCACACAGGAAGCCGACTCACTTTCACAAGACACAATCTGTAAGAAGCTTTATTAAAGAAAAGATTAGAGGTTTTTAGATGTTTACATTAGATGAGATGACATTAGGGATCCAAATCCCAAAGCTCATGCAAAGCATCTCCTCATGCAAAGTGCAGTGCTAAGCTGAACAAAGGTAGAAGGAGGTGGCAGTTTTATTCAATTGCTTTTCTTTCATTGTGCTACAAATATACTTACTTTTCAATGAGAAATATTTGTTTGAAGTTTGAATCAAATGTATCAAGCAAGCAGTATTAAGCTAGAACGAATAATCAAGTGATTATATGTAATTCCAGTATTTTAAAAGATTATATTTCTAATAATTAGCATCAGATCAATGACCATCGATCGTAGTAGAACACCAGTTCTCTTTGTCCTTCCAAATCCAGCTGCATTAATTTCTCTTCAGCTTGCATAGCAGTACACACTTAGAGCCTCATAACCATAATGGGTTTTCAGCACAGGGAGACACATGGCAGAAGAGAGGCAGTTCTGCCTCTCCTTTCAACAACAAAACCCGTTCTCCAGGCCCTGCAGGGTGGAAGTGCCATGCATTTATTTCTCCATAGGTCCTCAAATAGTAAGATAGGGTTGGTAGGAGAGCCAAGAAGCCTCCTTCACTGTCCTGCAAGGACTTCTGGAGAGGAGGATGCGCAGGAGCAGGACCTCTGATGGGAATCTGTCAGTCACTTTAGGTGAAGAAGAGAAGGAGAGAGTATGAGCTTGGATGATGGCACAGGAGGAAGTCAGGTGGACTTGTAACCAGCCTGGGTTACAAATCTGTCCCATGACACCTGGGACAGATTGTAGTGTTACAGTCTTGGTGAGCAATAAGACAAAGTAGGAACCTTTCCAAATGGGTGAATACATGACTCATGCATTTAATTGCTCAAATAAGCTTGAAGCTTTTGATTCAAAATCTGCCAATAATTGTGAAAAGTAAATCCTTATTCTTTTATCAGAGAAGGAACGAATGCTTTCCTTGAATCTGGGAAATGGTGCTGACCGATAAATGGACTGACTACCTCACAGGTATTTTGTTGGTGTGCAGATCTTTGCTGGCTTAACATTTCAGTCTGGGTTGTATGAGGTATGATTGGAACAAGAATGAAGGGAGAAATGATTGATTAAAAGTAGGTTCTCATTGCAAGTGATGTTCATTCTGTAGTTGAGAAGGGCGAGTTGTCACCCTCATATTACTGTACACTAGTGGGTAGCTGGGTCATGGTGGAGAATACCACCTGATGTGGTCAGCTTCTGTTATCCCATGGCTGCTTCATATCATGCTATTTCAGCTACCAGGACTGTCCCATACTAATACAGTGGTGACACTTAGTCTGTGTCTTTCTCTGCAATGACAACTATCCAAGGTACTTTTGTAAAAGTTTGTGCGGATGTAGCCATCAAGCCAGAAATGTGAATTTAAACAAAGTTCTGGTGGTTTCCTTGCACATGTAATTGAACTTGGCAAAGGTAGGAAGTATTTAAAAATGTTGTTGTCTTCCTGTGTTCAGGAGATTCAGCCTTCTCTTTAACCTTGAACAAGCTGCTTCTCAAAGCCAAACTTCTCTGGCTCATTGGGCATTGTAATGATTATTGTGTCCTTGTCTGAGGAGTGGCACTCCACAGACCAAACGTCTGAAGCAGAGATATAACCAGCAGTAGTGAACTCTTAATACACCAGCAGTAAGCTTCTATTAGACAAGATAGTATTTGTTATCAGTGGGATGAATGAGATTTTCCTTCCCGTTTCAAAATGCTTCTTGTCTCACCTCTTATTCCAAACCAAACTTTTAACCTATCTCCTATCTTAGAAGCAGCATACTGTGTGAAGAAATTGAAGCTCACACAGTTGGCGTAAACATATTGCAAAATATCTGTACTTTCTCCCTCGAGGACAGAGTAGGGCTTGCATTCCGGTAGGACAGCTTGGTGAGTCAGATCCAGTCACCTATGCCCACAGCACTTCTTACGTGTTTATTTTGCACCTTCATTAAGCAGCAAGTGCTGCATGGTTTGTGACTGGTCCTGTCTGTGCTCATTCTGAAAGTAGCTCTTCGTCAAAAATTAGAAGTGTGATTTTGGCACTGGCATAACTCCAAATTCTCGGTTGCACTTGCTTTGAATGACTTTCTGTATCTTGAGCTTTGTTTTGATTTTCCAATATAAATGAATCCCAGCTTCACTCTAGACACCTGATTTCACTTGGTTGCATCAAAGCCATATTGCAGAGGCTGCTTCTTCGAACGCAGGTGAAATAGCTGAGCAGTGCAGGGCCTGCCTAAGGAAATCTGGTTTACCTTAAAGAAACTTCAGAGAAGCTGGGTGATCTTCAAATTTTGGATGATGTGTACTCTGTGCTCCAATATCGGGTTTCAGCCCAGAAATGTAGCTCTGCAGCAGTGATAGGGACTGAAGACCTAACTTTGTACTGAGCCCACTACTTTCCTTTGAGCTCTGTAAATTTTTTCTGCTGCTGTTGCTCTCTTGTAGCCACCTGTTGCATCTGGTCATGCAGATTTGTATAAAGCTCTTTGAGCAGGGTCTTATCTTTGTGATGTTTGTCATGATGTCAAGGAAAGCATGGTCTTGATTTCTGTCTGGAGTAATAATACAAATAAATAGTAATAACTACATGGTTCCCTTACAGCTCTAGAGGTAGAATCATGGCAATTGAAATAATATTCAATTAAGGAAAGATTGAAAAGGTTTTTAAAACCAGGAAGGAAGTCAAGATAGTTTGCTGATGATTTCCTAGTTTGGAGAATCTGCAAGTGGCTACATATTGGTTTGCTTTAACCATAAAGTAAAATTATTCTTCAGTGTGTATTTGCCTGAATTTATGAAAAGCATCTCAGCATGGCTGGAAATGACCAACAGCAGTTTCTGCCTTTACATGTGACCACCATTTCAGATAGATTTAAACCAAACTGAGCAACTGTTTGCGTATTTCTTCAGATCTTCTTAACCACCCTCTACCAAACAATTTTTTTTCTCCCTATTGTCGTTCTTATAATCAGACCTTGATAAGAATTGCTGCCAGAGACATCCAATCAGTCTTGTGTTATCATCTGGAAATCATTATAGTGTCCCCAGGACAGATTGAAGCCATTTTATAGCATTGATTAATTTCTTATTTCCAGTTGTGCCATTTCACCATTCACTGTTACAAAATTCTTGCCTCATTTAGAAGGATACTTTTTTTTGACATTGTAAATAACAAAATATATTTTGTTGTGTGAATTCAAATAAGCTTTGAAGTTTGTGGCTTTGTAATTTGAAAGTCAGCTGGAGAGTGTATGCTCTTTTTCAGCTTTAATCAATGCACGATAATCAATTATCATATCAAAGTGTTCAATTACTCCTTAGAGATGAGGTGCTGTAGCTGTTTGGCTTAATTTCCTGGGAGATTCTCAGCACTTTCATTGCAGTATTGGGGTTACTTAACTGACTGCTTGAAGACATTTGCTGTGAAAATGAAGCTGGTACTATCTGAACACTAGCCTCCTCACAGAAAGCAGTGTCAGATGCTTCTTTAACATCAAACCCACTTCTTTCCATCTCATTTGTGAGTTGGATGTACCGGGTTGTTACCAGTTCCTAAGAATGGAGCCTTTGTCCATCTGTGCTTTTATGCTTAGGAGGGATGCTAAAATTCCTGGCTATTTCTTTATTGAGTGTAGAGAGACTTCAGTTTTCCCTTTTCCTGCAGTACACTATCCTTCTATTTCCCTGTGATTATGGGAGGAGAGTTACTACTGACTCCTGAGTCAGTATGTTTCTTATTTATTTGCATAATGAGGAAAAGAAATGTGACCAAGTAAAGCATGATTGCCACTTAAGTCCCCCAAACTTTTCAAAGGCCTAGGAAGATCTTATTTGTGAATTTAAGGATCTTCTCAGATGCAGAGCTGAGGTGTTCGTACTCCATATTGCCCTTTTTGGAGAATGTGGAGCTAAAAAAACCCTAGTAATTTTAAAGTCAGTATAAAACTTTTCTGGGATTACTGTTTCGAGCAACGCACAGGAGCCCTGCTTGGAGGTTGAGTCACCCTATCAACTGTGGTGTGCTCTTGCTTTCCTGCAGGATGCCACATGCATGTGAATAGGCCAATGCTCAGTGCTTCATGAGAAATTGAATAGGACATGTATCTAGGAAAGGACAGTGAAAAAAGCAAAGGACATGAAGCTGTGTTTGAGCCATGTTTCAGCAGGCTAAAAGAAGGAAAGCATGAGGAGCTTTGCAGTGAGAAGGTCTGTAAAAGCATGCCAATTATCCTCATCTCAGTTTGCCTGTTGAGAAATAATCAAACTTGTGATGAGTCTTGTGACCTGTCAGACCTCTTAACTGAGCTGCAGCAGAAGAGATCCACTAGAAAAGGATATAGGCTGCTGCTTATTGTTAATTTTTAACCATGAGAGTTCCTAAGGGAAATAGCATATAGTAATAACATTTAATGGTCTTCTGATGAGCATCTGGTGCTGGGTGTTTTTTTCTTTTAAATTGCATTAAAATTAAAACTGCAGTAGTGCACTGAGTCCTCATTTCCTGTTAGGAGAGAAATTATGATGCTCTATTGATTGTCAAAGCTGTTTCCCGTCCTGCAAAAGTGTGGTTAATGGACAGTACTTCTCTTGTAGACAAAGACACACCCTACCACCCCCCTCAGTTCCAAAAATTTTTCCCTCTAAATCATTCATAGTGAAACTACTGATACTCAAAATTCAAAACAGAGGGGAGAAGGTAGAAAATACTCTCATGTATGCCTTTGCATTAATTTATGTGCTATCACATTGAATAAAAGGAAATAGCAAGTTAAGCATGTACAAGAAGCCACATGATGAGTATAATTGATGCATTCAGCCTATAGAACATACATATAATAGTCCATTGTAGTTATGGAATTGGCCAGCCAATATTTTTTCCTTGGAGATCATTACTTAAGCAGATGACTCTTGACCCTTTTCTTTTAGTGCTTCGAGAAGTTTGCCAGAAAGTACCCTTTTATGCCAGTCAGCCTTTAACATCTCCCTCTGAGCAGCCTCAATTTTTCATTTAACTTACTTCTAAACGTTAGTCTGCTTTTTATCCCAAGGATCTTTATGAGAAATAAATTGGAGCCCTTTCAGAAATGCAGCTGTAAAAGCTTCTTCCTTACTAGTTAAAAGCTTATCGCAGTGTAGCAACAATGTATGTGTTGTAAAATGGTGTAAAATTTAACAAAAAATAAAAAAATAGAGAGGCAAGGGAGCAACACTGAAGGAACACGTTGGGTGTTTCTGTACAGAAATTCACTTACCTGTGCAGTCCTTGGAAATGTAGGAAGTGTGATTCATGGCAGTGGATAACAGAGCAAAGAAACTTGCTGTGAGAAAGGCGAGGATATACTTTGACATAATTTTGCAGTTACCAATGTTTTCCATTTCTCCAAGGTGGCTGACGGGCAGAATAAAGAGAAAGGCTCACAGCCTAAATGGCAAACCACATTAAAGTATCTGGTTTATATAGGTGATGACTCAGGAAAGGAAAAGTGCTTGGTGGGGCCCTGAAGATTGAAGTAGTGCATAGAACTGAGGGGTTCCTTTTCTACCTTGCTGGGGAAAAAGCAAAGGAGATGCTAGTGAAGAGAGACAATGACCTATGCATGCTTCCTCTGGGGGCAATCATCATCTGAATGCTTGTTAGTACCCAGGACTCCCCTATGAGATGTAGTGATTATGAAGGGACAGGGGAAGAAAATCCAGATCTTAATCTGAGTTGGATCATTCTTTCTGGTCTGCCATGAAAGCTACCCTCTTACAAGGGGAATGCAGGTAGACTTCTGGAACAAACTATAAAGAAATCCTATATCCTCCTATAAAACAGAATGAAAAAACCTAACATCAAGCAGAGTGATAGGGGATCATTGGTGTTTTGAGAATTACTGTGACTTGGAGGCCCTCTCACCTCACCCCAATAATGACTGGTGAAAAGCCTTCTGAAATATGGCTTCACCGAAGCCAAGATGCCAACAGGTTCCTTCTCATTTGTTGTCCTTCTGATGAGGCCTTTCTATGCTCAGTGCACATGGTGATGCCCACTTTAATAAAAAAACTACACAAATGATGTCTGCTTTTTGTTTGCTAGGAAAGACAGACCTTGGCAAATAATTGCTTCTCATTCTTGCTCCTAACATATGTATGACTTATTATTTATAGAGACTTGTAATAAAAATGGGAATGATTTTCTTGACCCCTTATGTTACAGCTTAAACCAATAAAAGAACAAAGGAGGGGAATGTAAGAAAAGGACATAGGAAAGGGTTTTGTTTAGTCACATGCATGGCTAATAGATATATCCAGAGAAAAGAAAAATACACCAGATTAATAACTGTGATGTTCTGCTGGTTTATTGCTTTCTAAAGACCTTACTCTCTGTGGACACAGAGCTGAATAAAAGATGAATTAGTTGCACTCTGCATTTTAGTCATCCCAGTAATGATGACAACATTTCTGTTACAAACTCATGTTCTCCAAGGAAAGCAATCCTCTCTGTATTATTTCCAAGGGAAAAATTAATGGGGTTCACTTCTTCATGTTGCTTCTATACTTGCTTCTTCATCTTTGCTTCTCAATGCTTGACCTCTTTCGAATTAGTCATATAAAGCAACAAAATGCTGCTTTAATTTCATAAATCTTGGTCCTCCTATTTCATGTGAACAGGTCCAGCTGAGAAAGTGAAGAAGAAACCTGTCAGGATGCCATAACAAGCACCGTATGTCAGAAACCCACTGGACAAAAATCCTATCTCAAACATTAACTTTGTTTTTGCAAAGCAGGAAACGTTGCTTGATTCGTATAGTAAATATTTCTTTGTGTATCATGGGGAGATTTCTTGTGAGTTCACATTAGCTGGAAATTAGGACAAGACCTGAAGTTTGCTCCCCCATTGCTATGAAAGGAATTGTCTTTTTTGAGGGGTGTTTTTCAAGGAAACCCCTCTGCTTTTGAGCTAGGCAGAAATGCATTGCGATTGACCTCGGTATTGCATTCTGCACTGATTAGAGAGAAAGACTTTTAGGCTGATACTTAAAAATAAAGAAACATCTCAGAAAGAGAGAAGTAGGTGGGCAAAAATCCAGAAGTGAAGAGAAACAGCAAAGGGAAAAAGTTCATTACACATATAGGAAAGGATAAGAGAGACAGGGATGAGAGTGGTATTTATTTCACAGGGGTGAAATCAGAATGCAAATGCAGGTTGAAAGAAGCCCACAGAAGTTGTTTTTTTTTTTTTTTTAGCTGTAGAGAACTTTGAAACTGGTATAAAATGAGTTGATTCTCCTTCTTTTTGTTGCTTTATAACAGTGCTGCTTCAGAAAATGCGACAGCATGCAGCATCAGCAGAAAGATGAGAATCCAGGGAGTCACAGAAACATCTTTCATGCTGATGACTGTGAGGGATGAAGGCTCAAGAAGGGTAGAGGTAGTTCTGGGCATTAATCATTTGGGAATGTGCTGCCATTCACCTGTGGCTTTTTCCAGGGCCCTGCATCACAACACTCCTCTCAAATATTTTGCAAGCATACAGATCAAGCTTTCCCAGTAATAACTTGGCACGGGGTTGTGTTGTTCCCCCTCATCCCCCTGGCAGCTCTGCCTTATACCTGGAGGACCTAGAGTCCAGGGAGTAAATGTCTAACCTGTGGTGGAGGATTGCTTCAGCCAATAAGCCTGGTAATCTTGTATTTTTATGAACACTGAGCTCACTTTGGATATTAAAAACCAGAAATGCCTTAGCTGGTAAGAGCATTGGGTCTCTTCCAAGGCACACTAATGTGTTTCTCTGCACACCGGCATGGAAATAATTTGCAGGCTGGAGAGCCAGTAAGCTCTCTCTCAAGGAGCTGTGCCACATGCTCTTCTCTCTTTTTGCCTTCAGAGTTCTTTATTCAACCTTTTTTGCTCCAGTTTCACCATCTGAGCTTAAACGTGGCCTTCTGACACGGAGAATCTGTGTGCGTAGAGTCACACTAGATGTAAAATTCCTAGCGAATCTTATTTTTTGGCATGAAGGTGGCTGTTATGGCATTGTTTTTATTATTCATCAAAAGCAAACTTTTCAAAGTAAATACATCAAATACCACATAACATAAGCTCTTCCCAACCACTGCTTCCTCTCCCTTTTTCTTTTTCCCTACCTCCTATTTTTATAAGTAATCAAATTGTTACTCTAGAGTCAATTCCAGGTCATCTTTCATTTGCTCAAAGTATATCCTTATTGGCAAGCTATTTTCCCATTATTCAGGAACACACATATTGTTTTACTTACAGCTGTGTGCTGTATTTTATGTTCTCATATAAATGTTATGCCTGGATTATCATAACTAGAGCAAACTGGTTTTAGGGTTTGTTGTTGTTGTTATTTTTAGGTTCCTCCCCCCATCCCCAAAACAGGAGAGAAGTATTATTTTATCTATTTTTTTGGTATCTTTTGTAGTTCTTAAAGTGACTCAACTTTTCACATTTCTCTAATTTCTCATTTCCATTTCTCTCTACTAACGTAGATACCCCTCTGCTGCGCTAGATTCGCTAGTTTGGGGAATGATGAAAGCTGAGTTTTGGGAGAGGTTAAGGGTCAAGCAGCATTGTTTTTATCTCATGAGAGGCAGGAAAGAAGACAAGGCGGGGACAGACTACAGAAATTAATTACCTGCTGTATAAAAAAAGTATTTTTTCTTATCTGTTTTAAATTGTTGTTAGTTTCAAGGAGTGTCCCTGCTTTTTGTGCTGCGGGATCTGGTGAAATCTGTTGAGTTCTACATTCACTTACTGTTCTCTTGATTTTGGGAGCTGATCAAATAGAAGCGCATATTTATGTATTGAGGACCCAAAGAGGGAAAGCACCTAAATCCTATTGGCTTCAGCATGTTCTTAAATATTTACTCAAGCAATTAACTTACTTGAGGTCTTGATGCAAAAGAATGCATTTGTAGCAACAAATGCATATTGTTATTACTAATCTTATCACTGTATTTCATGCCTGTGCGTGCTAACACTTGATGCACTACAGAGACATACAGCATGCACAGGAGATGGACTTTCCTCTATACAGATGGCAAAAGGCAAACAGAATTTTCCTCTTATTTTTTGGATGCCTGGGACACAGGAAGACCACTGGAGAAAAGTGTGCTGCTGAATTCCCTGTGGCCTTATGGGTTTTGGTTTTCTTTGGTATGGTCTTCTAATGTAGAAATACACTGTTCTGCCTCCTACCTCCCCCATGAGAGTAAGACCGCATGCACATCTTAAGCTACTCAGTTTATTAATACTTTGTGCTTATTAATTTGTGAATGACTTAAAGGCACTCACAGCATTAAAGGAAGTCTCCTCCTGGAGGTTTTTAAAAGAGACTCTCCTGGAATTTTTTTTTAAGTTGAGATATTCACAGTTTGCATGGGCTTGTTTCTTCTGAGTAGATCTGTGCTAAATGCTAATGCTTGCATTATAACTGGCTGTTTTATAGTAGGTATGATATTTAACTGGCACCCAAGGTTCAAGAACAGAGATAATGCATGAACATTCTGGCCATGTTAAGTGAATTGTTAAAAAAATTCTGGTCTCTCTCATTATTTTAACCTCCAAAGAAGAAATCCCCTATAGGATAAATGTTTAATCATTAAAGCAAACAGACAAACAAACCAACCAACCTTTTATCATTGTTGGTGGGAAAAGTAAGTATGCCTTATGCCTTGCAGGACTCACAAGGAACAGCAGGCACATTTCTGGTTACAAGTAATATTCTGATTATTTGATGTTTTCAGGAGGAGAGCGAAGAATTTGTAGCTGAATAGTTTCTCTGGCAGCTTCCTGGCTTGAACTTCAGGATGAACATCAAGGAAAACGCCAGAGAGAATGATGCTGACTTGGACATGTTTATGTGACCCTTCTTTTCCCCAGACTAATTTAGTTATGCCGTGCTCCACAATAGTTCATAAGTTGCTCTTGTAACAGTAGGGGATCCCAGAGAGACCAGGTTTGTTCTCTGCCCACCTTGCCCTATTCACCTTCCACATTGCCCCAGGAGCATTCACTGCCATGCCAATTACAGCCTTGATGGGGGCTGTCTTTGCTGGGTGTTGATATCTGAACAAACAAACCAAGAGTCTGGTCTTGATTGCTGGTGTCTCTACTACTTGGTTTCCTGTGGCGTGTTTGTACAGATGTAATGGTTGCTATTCCCTTGCTTTTAAATAATCACGACCATACTGAGGGGCGGGAGGACAGGACTAATCTGTTGGGAGTTTGCTGCAGGATCCCCCCCCCCCCCCGCCCCATGGCTTAGCTTCTGTTCAAGCCTTGCTGCCTAACCTACTGCTTGGGGTAGTGACTTCTGTTTCCATCTATCCACCCTCAGAAAGGGCTTGTGAGTTCACTCCTTTCAACCTAGGACAACTGTCATTAGACCAACTATTGCTGTGTAATCACATCTTGTCTGCAGATTGAATGAACAATGAGCGACACATAGAAAACGTCTCCAAGGACAAGGATGATGCAGACAGCATGAATAAATGACCATCTCAGTGGGCCCTTTGTACAGGAGGGTGTGTGTCCTGGGTATCTCTCACTTCTTGCAGCCAAAGAAAGGCTCTTTTTTGATTCTTTGTGTCCTGCTGACCACTTACTTGCTGCTCTGTTTGTCCAGAGCCATTGCCCCCTCTGAGCCGCACCTGAGGAACAGTGAACAAGGAGCTCCTAGTCAAAGGATGCAGAAAGACAGATTTGAGCTCTTTTCTCACCCAGCTGTGGGCTTGGTCATAGCCACTGATTTGGGTCACACCTTTGATCCCTGCTAGACCCAACTGCTTGAACTATGTAAAGCAAGCTCCTTTACAGTCATAGGATGCAGTGAGTTCCAATATCACTCCATCCTTTCTACCCCAGGCAGTGCCCCACTCTTATTTGAAGCTCTTTTCCCCTATATGTGTGACATATTTGGCAGTGGAATTGGGAGCCTTTAAATCCTTAAGTGTTTCATAGGCAGCAGGACTAGAGGAACAGTCTGCTCCAAGTAGAGCTCCCCCTCAGACTACTCGCATCATATCCAAATCACAGTGGAGAGGAAAAAAAAAGACTAATTGTATGCTCTCCAATTTTCTTTATTAGGAAGATCAAAAGAATTGCTGCCTTTACTGGTAAATCTCAAGGATGAATTGTGGCAGCCAGACCAGTACTGGTCTGTGTTGAACTGTAGTCACCCAGAATAAATCACCACTAATTGCAGTCTAGGGCTGTGATTCCAGAGAGGCTGCTTAAGCACCACACAGTGACCCTGACTGCCCAGCTGTTAAAGCCAGTGGCAAAACTCCCAGGGATCTCAGGAAGTGCATGGCTGAGGTTGCATCTTTGCGTGCTTTAAAGCCAAATATCATTACCTCTCTGAGCATCATACAATGATGCGGTGAGCACTGTGATACCATGTTTAGCAGTGCTCAGCTGCCCCAGTGTTCTGAGTTGCAGAAGGAAGGCAATACCTTGACTTTCTGACCGCAGGAAACACGTACAAAGTTGTCCTGGTGGCCTTGGAGAAGATGGGGTGGCTGCTGCTTCATGTTCTTGTCCTTTCCTAGTTTTACCCATGGCAAGATCTGTCAGCCACTGCAACAGGGGACATTTCCTGGCCCCACAGCTGGCTATGGTACCAGCCAGACTGAACATTTCCACCATAGCCAAGCAAACTGTTCTTCTGTTGCTCTCACCTGAGACGATTTCTTTTCTTCTTCAGAGGTGGCATATACTGCTGTATGGGTGATCGTATGTTATTGTGGCTTAGTCATGTTTGTGAAAGGAATGCAAAAGGATCAGCAAAACATGATGTCCATGATGCAGAAAGATTTCTACTATTTCAGATTTTATTGTGATTCTCACTAAAACTATCTTTGTAGCTTATGCAGCTTTAAATATAAATGAAGCATATATATATATATAAATCCAAGTTTTTCCTCATAAAGGACAGGCAGGAAAAGTAATTCAAGTCAGTTTGAAAGCCTTACTAGTCTGAGGACTTGAGTGTCAAACAATTTTTAGAAAAGTTTGTTTACGGCTATAAAGGGAATAACTTTTTCTTCAGTAAACCAAAGGAAAGATTGAGAAAAACACTGGTGGAAAGGCAGAAACATACTCTGCTGGAAAGCAAAGGATATGGACCACCTTCCTGCCACTTGCTCATGGAGAAATGCTGATATCTTTCCCCTTATGTTAATATAAGTGGCTGGAAAGCTGAGCAAGCAGAGTGCCTGGATAGGGTAAGGGATGGGGAGCAGCAGAGCAGGGCTGAGCTGCAAGTGGGTGCTTTCTGTTGGAAGCTGTGAGGAGTGATGGCCAGAGCTGCACTGCCTCTTCCCAGGACCTGTGCAAGGACCAGATGATGCCTCCTGCAAAAAGGGACGGCAGCATAGGGCCAGGCTTTGCCATTGCAAGCTGAAGGCTGGGCAGTGGGTGTCATTTGCTCTGTTATTAAAAGAAATTAAAAGCAACCCTTGGACAGCTGTTAAATATGATGCTGAGAAGCTGACACCAATTGCTCCTGTACTTGACCCCTTCAGAGCAATTTATAAACACCGGCTGACTAATCCTCCCCAAGCAGCCAAAGGAAGGAGCAGGCACGAATTTTCCCTCCTCTCTCCCACCTCCATTTTGTAAGAGGAAATGAGAAGTAGGATACTGCACCTATTATCTCCATATGACAGAAGCCAGGAGTGGGCCTGGCTGTGTCCATCTGATGCCATGGGAGATGGGATGGGGCGCACTGGCCAAGCAGGACACTGGTGAGGACCACAGCCTTGGCTCAGAAGAGGGATTTATAAGTAGCACACCACATTGCTGTTCTTTTTATATACAATCGGAAATGTCTTGAAGCCAGATGCTCAGCTGGTGTAAATCAGTGGAGCACCGCAGATTTATACCAGCTGGAGAACTGGACCCAGTGCCCCAGTGGGATGGGGATGGGGAAAGGGAGAGAGAGGTTGTTTCTTAACCGCTCCACCAACCTTCCTTCTGGGTAAATATCTCCATATGTTAACAAATGTTAATTAAAACCAAAAGCACAGAGGAGCTCTCAGGATGAGTGTGTAACAGGAGTATCCCAGGATCCTGCGTTCCTGTAATCTTTTGTATCCCACTGGATCTCACCTTTTATTTGGTGTTGCACCTCCCTGACTGATATTTAACCTTGCTCCTGGTGCTCTTTCTTGGAGTTTTGCCATGCATATGATATTGCTCTGATAGGTGTAGGTCTAGTGTCTACAGACACCTGGGAGCAACCCCAGATGTTTCACCAGTCAAGGGGGAAAATATGTTTTGTTGCAGCATGCCTTGCAGTCATGTAAGTAACTGTGCTCATCAATCAGGAACTTTATAGGAAGGGACTCTGGAAATGCCACTTCTCCTTTGACCTCCAGGTGATCACCACCTTGTCTGTGGACTGGGATAGCTCTGAGTATGATTGGTTTTGGGGGACAAAGGCATTATGCTTTAAAAAAAAAAAAGGAAGGCATGAATACCTGTGGTTCTCTATAGATAAAAATAAATAAGCACAAGTTTGCCCTTGAGGTGAAAAGAAAGTTTCAGAAGTGGATATTCAAAATATCTGTACAAGGGCTAGATTATCTCTGGGGAAGCTGTGCCTTAGGGCTGTCAGGCTGGTATTAGAATGACATTTTCAAAGTGATGGATAGTACTTAGTATCTGACTCTTGCACTGCCAATAATGGTAGTTGCACCGTTGTGAAGATGCAGAGATTAAGTATATTACATATTCACAGCTCATCATTTCATGGGCAAAACTTTTTTTTGGAAAATTCAAGTATACTTGATGTGTTTTCACAGAGACTCTAGCACTTTGCAAGGGGGTTCATGTGTAGATTAGAAATCGCTGATGTTCTCAAAGCCTAATATTAAAATATTTAATTATTTTAAATTGTCAGTATTTGCATTTCATAGAGCTGGTTTATGTGTTTATATTAGAAGGAGACCCATGAGTATTGCAGCAGATTATGATGGCAGTGTAGCAGGGGCACATATGTCCAAATATAGCAAACAGCCTCTTTTTTTCTCTCAGTAAAAGCATGTTCCTGCTGTCCTTAATTTGGTGGCAAAAATCCTGTTGACTTCTTGTAGGTCACAAGTGGGTTCAAAATACTATTTCCCCACCTCATCAAGTCAGTTTAATATTTCTGTAGTAGTAGAAAGGTGGTATATGCGAGACAACAGGGACGAGTTGTAAAGCACCAGTCTAGCATTTGGGCTGTATGCGGAATTAATGTAATGTAGGTACCCAAAAAAATGGGAAAAGTCCTGCATATACCTCGACTTGCCCAGAAATGCCCTAAAGTTGATACTGCTTCAGCTTCTGTATATTTTCTCATTGGTTTTCACAGCTTCCATTTTACTGAAGTATTTGACTTGGGTATGTTTATGGAGATTGCTGCTGTCTGTTACTCCAGGTCTAGCTTTTGTCTTGAATGACAATTCTGGTGAGTGCATTAGCACTGAAGGCAAATTTGTTTTGTTGTGATGGCTCTGTAGCAGGTACAGCTTTTGTAAACAGGTGCTGCAAGGGAGGTAGGGTTTTTGCATCACTCCAGGTCTCTTGAGATCTAAAGTGTTCAGGTAAATAACTGGTTGAGAGACAAAAGAAATACTGTTAACTGTATTCTCAGACTGTCTCTTCTTAGAAATTCATTACTTATAATCTCTTTCTAGAATTTTTGGCTGAAGGTACACCACAGTAACTCCTTTATACTTAGTTGAAATCTATTCCATCCACAACACATGTAACTGAAGTGGCTAACAAACACTGCACAAACAACTTCTGAATTTTTATAGATGCAGACAAGTGTCAGACAAATTTTCAAAGCAGATTTGTTTGTTTGTTTGTTTTTAATGCAATTCTTCCAGCATTTCTGTAGTGCCATTTTTGGCTCCACATAGCTCAGTCATTTTCGAAAATACTATGAGCCTGATCTACAGTCCTGGCAAAACCCTTCCTGGATCTGAGACCTGCTGAAGATAGATGCTGTCTGGAACTTCCTTGCCCTCCTGCGTATGTAGCATAGCCCTGTTTCTTTTGTTTCACTAACCTTTCTTCTGTTGCTGAAGGGCTGGCCAATCCCTTTCATCACTGGTGTTTAATAATATGGGTGTTCATTTTCAAATAGTTACGAAATGCAATGATCTACGAGTACCGCATCCTCTTTAAGGTTCTCATGAGCAGTTTTCAGCTGGGAAATGGCAGCAGTATGTGCAGTGATACAATCTAACATTTTTTGACTGTTGTATATAGCCTTTTTCCTGTTGCCTGCTGGATTAGCACACACATTACTTTCCTGGGTTGGTCAAAGTATCCTGGAAGCGTATTTTACTCTGCAACACCTCACTTTGCCATGGACATTGATTTTTCCTGTCATGCTTTTTTGCTGCAGTGGGGCATGGGGCTATGCACCAGCCCTCTGCCAGGCATCAGTGAAACCTGTGGGTATATTATTCTGCACCACAAGTGTACCATATTCCCCCAGGCCTTGATGAACGGCATGTGAAGCAGCATCACTGTGAGGTGGGCTGCGGTCTGACAGTAGACAGGTTTCACCTTGCTTTGAATTGTTTTGTTTGCCTCGTGTTTCCAGAGTTGACGTAGCCTATATTGCTGGTCCTGCTGAAATGTGTTACTGGTTTTTAGCTCTAGTTGCTCTGAAGGCCTAGAAAGCAGCAATGTTGGCACAGAGGAAGCATTCACATTACAGTCACTGTCAGGCTCTACAAGTCTAAGCATCTAGGAATTAAAACATACCTACAGCCATCATGAAGTGATGCTGAAGTCAAACCAGTCGTGGGTACTATGCAGCTCTGGGCTGGAACTGACTGCAGTACCCACACATGTCACTGTGATCTGTGGTTTGGAGGAAGGAATCACCACTAAACTGTGTGCTCTGTATTAGTACAAGGCATTAAGCTTGCAGGAGATGAGCAATCTCCAAGATACACACCATGAACATTCTCTGTTAGACCTCATCTCAGTATCAATGTTGAAATACTGATGGACAAACATGCACTGTTTCTACATTGTGTCTCTCCAGGTTGTGTGCAGCATCCTGTTTCGGGATCCTATCTGCTCCTGATCATTTCAGCAGCCGCAGTGCTGGCACAAGTGATGAAGGAAGGGGAGTATTTTAAGCAAAGCACCTAAGCCTCATTTACAGATGAAATCTTGCAGCATTGAGCTGTGGCTGTTAGAAACAGGTAACAAACATTGGTCTAGTGTTTGTCAGCAAAATTTTGGTGGACAAGTGGTAATGGACTTCACCCTAGGCTTGCATCCTAAGCCAATTGCTGTGCAGATAAAAGCAGCCCCTTCAAGCTGTTCCATTGGGTTTTAAAGCAAAGCTGAGAAGGCTTCACTAGGGAACATGATCTCTTGTAGTGTTTATTCTCACCAACCAAAAGCAGCAATTAGTATCTCTTTCAGATGGTGAGAATCTCTTTCAGATGGTGAGAATAAACAGTCTTGTAGACATGCAGAGGAAATGGAAATGACATATGAATTTTAATTAACCTATTTCTCCTTGGCTTTGCTGCATAGTGCCAAAATACAGCGATATGGATCCTTCAGTTATGAACCCTGGCATCTTCCTGGGCTGCTGGCTTTAGTTGAAAGCAGGCGAGTTTCACGTGTGTACCCAAGATCCATATGTTTCTTGTGGATCGACTGTCTGAACCCTTGGTGCTTTTGCTCCATCTGCATATAACCCAATATTATGGAGATATCCCTGTTTTTAAACACAACCATATGATCAAGAAATCTCTAAATGATATGATTTATTTTGATATCTCTGACTCTCATTACAGTCTCAAGCAGTCCTTGGTCTTGCCTGGATGCTTCGTGTTCATTGATATAAAACAGTATGGCAGAAAATCTGATGTCATCTGCAGCTGCTGTGCCATATTTCAAAGGAGAAAGCATTAACCCTTTCTAGCAAAATCATTCCTGTGAAGGACAAATGTCTTCTTGTCTGAACAACATACCCAGCCAAATTATTGGTCTGTACCCAGTTGGCAGCAGCAAGGTTACTGGGTTAATCTGGCACTGCTCCATGGAAGTTAGAGAAGCTGTAATTCTCACTTCTGGCAGCAGATAATTTTGACCCTTTTCCTCAGACTATGCTTTATTTTGTCAACTTCATGTCCTCTGACATCTGGTACCATAAAAGTGTTCAGCCACAGGGATGGCGTTTCTATAAATATATTTCTCCCATAAGGAGATTGACAGCATTCAAGTCGAAAAGTGTTTTGGAGCTGTGTGGGAGGAGGGAGGAACAAGGTGAGGGGGAGGCAAGGTGTCTTATTTCCCCTCTCACCTCCTTCATCTCAAGTCTTTATGTCCTCCAGGATGTGTTTTTAGTGTTAATGGCAAAGGTGCTCCAAAGCAGTGGTAAATGTGGGCCCCAGATGTGCTAATTCAGCCTGGGACAGGCAGGGGAATGCATGGGTTATCTCACTCACCACTCTGACAGCTTCAGTTTAGGATAATCTATCCTCCTGTATTTCTGACCCTACCACCATTCCACCACCCCTGACTAGGCATCCCCTGCTTCTTCACCATGACATGAACACAACTGGCCCCTTGCAGCTCTATGCTTGGGGAGCATCAGTGGGTCTTGCATTGGCTTATCTGCCCTCTGAGTGCTCTGAGCAGCCTCAAGCCAGGTCTGACCACTGCTGCTGCAAGGGGAGTAGACGGAGGGAGCTGTAAAATAAAATAAGGCAGCACACCAGTGTAGGCAGCCATTCAGCAGTGATGGGTCCTTCCTTTAACCTGTTTTGACGGTTGTGTAAATTAAAGTAAAAAAATCACTATTCCTTTTCATATACCTCTTTCCATGTAGACAGATGGCCTCAAGGGTGACTAGAGGTACCAAAAATGTCAATGTGTGAATGGCGAAGGTATATATAACATGTGTCACTGTCATGAAAGATGAGGAGGTTGCCCTTTCTTTTCTTCCTCAAAATACAGCCCTTGCGCTCTGCAGCACTGCTACTATGCTATTGATTTACTGCTTGATTATAATGACATTTCATAACACAAGTGTTATTAAAAGCTTGTTAATCTCTCTGAAGGATCATATTCCTCAAAATGTTTGAACAAAATGTGTTTATCTTTAAGTACGTATTTAACTAAACTCAAATGACTTGCTATATCAAGGTTTTAATTACAAGTTGCTCTCCTTAGTGCAGAGCTGGTGGCTTCTGTCATGTTCTTACGTGATTTCTGAAGTTTCACTAAAGCCCTACGACACTTCCAGTATTTCTGTCTCACCCTTTCTATGCCTCTTTCAATCTCAATGCAAAGAGGACAAATACTTTCTGAAGTATGCCTGACTCAAAGCTAAGTGGATTTTGCTGGAGTTTGTAAGGGAGCTATTCTATGGCGGATTAACAGCCGTCCTTGCCAATTAGTACAGAAAATATTTTTCAGCATATGGGACATTGACGAGTGAGTGCTGTGTGTACTGGGCATGTGGTCCTTGTTATTAAACATCTATGTTGTGCCAGTGTCTAGAGGTAACGAGAAGCTTAGAGTCCCTCTGTCCACAGGACTTTGCAAACGTAGGGAACATCCCCAGACCAGAGCAGACAGGTCTGGGGTGTCTTCAGTTGTTCATACAACAGCATATCTTCAACAGCATTATCTACCAAATATTTTGTGTAGCTGTTATTTACTTGACATGTATTAGGGAGCTTGTTTTTTAAATGACAATACACTTTGAGATACTTCATGAAGGTATGCAATTATTTCTGTTACTGCCGTTCCATGAATGCTTATGTGAGGAAGGAGAAGCTGAACAAGAAGTTTTCTACCTGTAGTGCCATAACTGTGAGCAGGAGTGAGTCTTAACACTATGATGGGGATAAAAACACTCCTACAACCATAGGACTCTCATTTAATACTTGCACTGAGGCCATGACTGTGTATCTAAACTTTGCAATTTAACTTAGTCCGAAACCCTATTTTAGCTCAAGTATAAACAGCATTGTAGGCTTAATTAAGCTGGAGTAGCTTTACAAGCAGTTTAACCTTGTGCTGTGTTCAACCTACCATAGGCAAATTGGGGTTTGTAAAAGGTGTGTGCCTTACTGCCCCCTCAGTGGCTTTCATGGCCCAATTAAACTAGGACCGGTGGTGAATAGAAAATGTCTGGGAAGGAGGAGAACCATGAGGACAGCAAGAGATGTTCATGGTGCTAAAATGAAGTAGAAGTACTTCAGGTTTGGCTGTCAATTGTGAAGCCAGGAGTGGGTATTGGAGAATCTGCAGGTGTAAGCAGTGGCGACTTGCATCAGTATGTTTTATTAGTACTCTAACTCGCGTTCATTTAGCAGGGCAGTCAGAATAACCACAGGGTTTTTTTACTGCTTCTGGGTAGCAGAGGTATGGACATCTGTCATATGCTAGGGAATTTCTCCTGTTGGCTTGCCACTGGTGGAAACCTCCTGATGAGTGAATTCCCTCCTTTCCATGCTGGACCTCCAGGGTCTGGAAACAAACTACTCTATTTTCTCTGAGTTTTTTGTGTCTCACAGTACCAACATTAAGTTATTTTTCTTTCCCACCACAGGATGTTTTTTGATGTTGATTATGAATATTCTCATTTTTTCATGTTTTCTTTTATGGCTTTGAGTTAGCTGTCTTAAAAGAGGAAGGTTTGATCATCTGGTACTGAGAACAATCAGCATTTAACAGGCAGGGCTGCTTTGCACATCATTCTGGTTAAAATAAACAGAACCACTGTCTTTAGAAAATAAGATGCACCAGGTGTAAAACCACCCTGAGCTCTGTGAAGAAAAGGTGAAATTTATGCAGCACTTAAGAGATATCTAGCAATTAATGGAAAGGTGTTATAAGACAAAATTCTAGTTTCAGTTACATTTCATGCCTTTATCTGGAGAGGGAAGGGTACAGGAAATAAAACCCAGCTAAGAACCCAAGGGGAAACAGCAGCATGAAAATTGTGGGCTCCTCATCAGAGGAGATTTCTATTTTTTCAAACTATATTTTTTTTCCCCATATGCTCTCTCCGTAAGTGTGTACAAATCACCCCTCCGACACGAAACGGGTATGTTCTCTGAGCTGGCCATGAATTGCCATACACAAGAAAGAGTAATTAGAGAGAGCCATCAGAAAGACCTGCACAGCCCCTTTCTGTGGGGGTGCAGGGGCAGGAATGCTGTGCTTTCAGCCAGCATTGTTCCCCTCCCCATTCAGCTGGAGTGGCAGACTGTTAAAATTTCCCCCCTGCCCCCCCCCCCCCAGTCCCAGCCTGCTGGTGCGCTGTACGTGGGGATGTAATTTTTTCCTGCTTTTCTTTATTCGCTCTTCCTTTTTAAAAATGCATATATATATATATATACATATTTTAAGGTCAGTCTATCTCCCAGGGTCTCTTGTGAACCGGTGAGCTTGTGTATGCTTCATCTTTTTTTGCTCTCTTTTTTTTTTTCTGTGACAAACTTTAACCCTTCTTTTTACCCCATCTTTCCTTCCAAGTAGCCTTTACTCTGCTTGTGGGAGCAGCTGACAAAGAGAATAAGTAATTTCTTAGCCTTTCAGTGTTGAACTGCTTCTGTTTTTGTGAGTGGCCTTTGCACCTGTTGCGATAAGCAGAGCTCCCTTCACAGCAGCACTGAAAGGGTGGCAATCTTTTTTCCCCCTCCTTTAAACTTACTCTTTCTTTCAGTGAATACCGATAATTAAGGAAAACACTTGAGTCTGCAGTGGATTCTTTAGCCTGACAAAACCTAGTATTTATATAGATTCAGACGAACAGGGCGACCAAGGCACCTTTCTCATCGGCTTGGTGAGAACTCTCCAGAGCAGGCTTGTTGCATTAACAAAACAGGATGACCAGTTCACTTACCTAAATTTGGCTTTACCCCACCCAACCTTGTCTGTCCTGTTTACACCTCCAAACACTGTTCTCCTTGTGTGAACTTGCCTCTTCATGTGAGACAAAGTGTGCAAAATTATGTGTGTTGTCGAGAAAAGAATAAATCACTGCTATTTAGCATTTTTAAGAAATGTGCATTTTGATGTACTTTTTAATATGTCCCTTCTTTCTTTAATTTGTGAAAGACCTGTAGGTGTGGAGCTCTATTTGCTGAGGTTTAATTTGCTGGAGGCTTCCCCCTTCATCTGTGCCAGCTCCATGCCAATGGGACCTTTAGCACTTGTGGAAGAGTGATGAGTACCTTCACTGACCGACACTCAGTGCTGGCCTCAAGAAGGGCACCATGGACCAAAAAAAAAGAATGGAAAGGCTGCCCAGCTGCTCACACAATGCAAGAGAAGGTCTTGGCTGCTGTTCAAAGCCGCTCTGAGTGAGTGTTTCAATTTAATTCTAAATTAAAAGCAGACAGTGTTGTATAGCACAGTGAAAAGATTATGTATTAATGCTTTTTTCCCCTGACATAATCCTAATGATTGCACTAAAATAAATAAAAATTAAACCTTCTTCCTCTCTTTGCCCCATTGCTATATTATGCTGTGGCAAGCAGCCAGGTTTTCCTAGGTAAAAGGAAGATGGGAGAGGTCCCAAAACTGCAAGACTGAGAGGGGGATCATGCACTGCCAAGGTCTGCTTCAGCCTTCTCCCTCCTCCTTTGCCATTGATGTGCTTTGCTTCAGGCCCCCATTGAACAACAAGTAAGAGAAGAAGCCCCTTAGCAAAAAGCCTGAGTAAAATTGAAGTTGCCAACAGAAGGAATCTGAGGCCTGTGAGGTGGTGACTTACTAATGTGTGTGTGGATACGGGTCTGACTGCTTCTCCAGGAAACCTAGTGTTTGTTTCTGTGGGAGCAGGCGAGTGATACCGTGCTCTCACTGGGAAATGTCGCTCTTCTCAAGAGCTGGTAGTGGTAAATGATACATCTTGGGTTGCTCTGTGGTCACATTTCAGCAGACTGGGTTAACTGCCCTCTTAGGTGGAGGCATAATGAGAAGTGATCACAGCAGGCTGCAGAGCTGGGCCCTGCTTGTCTGGTGGGAGAGCAGGCAGTCCTCAGTGTGCCCCATTGAAGGAGGTGACAGGATGTGCCATCTCACTTCTTGGTTAGCCCACATGGTATCTGAAATGCAGTGAAAACGCTCATGCGGTGCAAATTCACGCTCCAGGCGTGATGTTATTTCAGATGTGGAATTCAGGAGGAGCCAAGTCAGACACCAGATACCACAGTGTTATGGTTTAGTGCTTTCCATGCTTTTGACTGTACTTCCTTGGCACATGCATACAGTATCCCAAATTCCCACAGTTCTCATCCAACATGCTGAGTCTCTCTTTTGATGACCAGTAGGAATACCTCAGAATGGGGCACCTGCTCAGGCTGGGGGTCCATGCTGACAGGGTAAAGTGCTTGCTGGCATGCCCTGAGACAGGGGCGAGGCATGCTCCTCTCTGCTCTGTCAACCTGGTGAGGGCTCCTCAGCTGCTGTGAAGCTGGAACACCCGGATGTCAATGCAAAGGTTAAGAGGATCTGAGTAAGAAGCGAAAGGGGGAACATAACGTGTAAGTTGTGCTTGGATGATGTCCTTCTTGCTCCTCTTGAAGAGTTAGAAATAGGGAGAACAGTTTAACTTTGGTGGCTATTTCACAAATTTCTGTTTCCCCACTCTTCCCCCTTTCCTGATCTGATATGGCAGGGCTCAACATCGTGTCTTTGTCCATCTTTGCCTGCCCTGCCCTTTCCTCAGGATACAGGAGATCTGGCAGAATGATTTTAATGAACAAATTCTTTGTTCAAATTGTAGCTGTGGTAGAAACACCTCTGGTTGGGAAGCCCTCATACGCCCTCTCTGCCAGACCCAGTCTAGCTCAGCCCCTGTCCCAAACTGCAGCCCTGTACAGCTTCAACCCACATGTCTGAACACCTCTTCCCTGCCGCCTCCTAACCTGGCTGGCAGCATTCTTACGGAACAACTGGAGCATACTGAAATATGAATCATGCTGGGAAATCACATAGGAAGGTTATCACAGAAACAGAAAATTGTATTGCCTACCTCCTGATACTAACCCTAAGTCGCAAGTTTTCACTTTTAAATGTATGTCAAAACGATCTTCATGAATTGGTCATGCATTTTCTGCCTACTGGTCAAGGAGAAAGAAGTATTAATTACTGGCCCTGGAGACACTGGGTTAGAAGCATTTTCTCTGGGAGAAACTGTCTTCCAGTCCTAAATACTAGGGCAAATCCCACACAGTAAACCATGTGTGCAGCCATGCTTGGCCAAAGATATGGGAAACAGGCATCCAACTGGTGCAGCTCTCTTCTGAGGATCTGGGCTCTAAAATAGAAACTTTATCCTAGAAAACTTAATGAGGATTCATAAAACTTGGGTATATATTTAGAAAATCTAGCGAACTTGCCTTCAGCTTGAAACAAGGAGATAACATACAAAACCCAGACTGTGTCTGCAGCTTGTCCTAGAATGAGAAAGAGAGGGCCAAAATGATACAAAAGAGGAAAAAAGCTTGATTCACAGATGAGGCTATTCTTGGCAGGTCTGTGGATTGGTGGCTCTGCTTTCTGTCACGCAGGACTATCTGTGATATGCATTTGATTAAAGCTCAGGAAACATTTGCACGCAGAGTCCTACGAGCGTATTTCTGAGGCTGCTGAACCTTGATTGCTGTCAAGTGAAGTACACTGCAGAATTGGGGTAACAGAGACCCTAAATTCCTTGGGCAGCCTATAAGGAGACCTGCCTGTGGTGGCATAGTGAGGCATGAGAAGGTGACCATTTTGGTTGAGAAGGGAGAGTTGGCAGTCCCTCATTCTGACAACAGACACATGGGCACACACAGATTTACTTTAATGATGGGAGGAGCGGAAAGGAGGGGATAAACTCTGTCCTTTCCTTCCTGCCCACCTTATCTTTAATTTAAGGCTGATAGATAGATTACCATTTGTTATTGTAAGCCCATATGTGTACAGATCCAATGGTAGGATTAGGTTCCTCCTTCTTTGTTATTCGAAGTCAATCGCAGTTCATTAAATCTCCCTCATCAGTTCCACCACCTGCTCCTCTTCCTTCCCTGACCAGAAGTTGCATGCCTATTTACCCTATTCCCTTTGTTTTCTGTTTGTTTCTCTTTTAATTACATCTCTTGATCTTTTCCCCATCAATTATTTTGAGGAGAAAATTGGTCAGGAAACATCAATGCAAATGAAATTGTAGTTATGAATAGAAACAAAGAAATGTTCAAGAGATCTTTATGTTTCATTTTTTAAACAGCTCTGGACTTGTGCTTGAGATCCCAGCATACCCTTTTCACAGGGCATGAAGCATGAAGTCGGCAGCATGAGAGCAGGGACAATCCTTTCCTTATTCATCCTTGAAAATGTTCAGTGAAGTATTTAAGAGTCTCCTTCAGGCCTTGGTGGAATTTTTCAGTTTCTCCTGTAATCCTAACAAATCTCACATTTGTCAATGTCAGACTGTGGTGGCAGGCAGGTGGAAAACCCAGCACCAGCAGCAGATTCAACATAGATGAAGATCCAGTTCTTGCCTTGGCTTTGCATGCACAGCCAGGCAGCTGGATCACAAGACGGAGCTGTTTGTGGGACAGCCTTTGCCCCTGGTTGTAGCTGAGTGAAATAGCTAGATGGATTTAATCAACAGGGTTTATGATTAATAGGCATTGCAGTCTCTTATCGGGACCCCAGCCAAGACGAAGGCAGTGGTGTGTTGGCGCTGTGCCGAGATGGGCTCAACAACCTCACCACAGGTTGCACTGCAATGGGTTAGCAGCATGTAGGGGCCCAGGGGGATGGGAGTAGCCAGTAACAGCTGAAGGAAGGAGTGGTAACACATCAAAAGCATTTGAGTACTCATCTGACCAAACTCTTGCTTCCCTCTGAAAACACACTACTTTTTCGCTCAGGTGAGGAGACAAGTATGGAGCATTGCCTGGTTTGTTGGTGTTGGGGAAGCAGTGCAAAAAGAAAAGCAGGCAGAGGAGAAAGTGCTTTTTCTGCTATTGGTAGACAAACCTCAGAACAGCCTCAAACCAAGCTCTGAAGTTTAACCAGCTGTTTGGCAGGCCCAGGCTCATCCCTCTATTCCCCCTCCCCCCCCCGGGTCACTAGAAATACTTTTTCTCACACCCATCTCCTTGCTTTGCAATTGTCTCTGCTGCCTATATGCAACAGGAAAGCACGCACATGTGGGTTTAGATATTGTTTAATCCTTAAATGGAAAAATAACTGCAGAAACCAGGCGGCAATTTTCAAGTTTTATACTCGTTCTCTGGGGTCAAGATGTAAAGAAATCCGTATGTTCGTAGGTACATATGAGCAAGTAAACCTTGTGTCTCACTTAACTACCTGCTTCCACTTCTCTTAAGTGCTGCCCTTAACTTGTTGTAGACCTGTAACACATCAGTGTGCTGGGATCGCTGCAGTGCCTCAAATTGTGTGTTTTCATCATGGTTTTAAAAGTTTTTTTGAAAGTCCTTCCTGCGTTGGGGTGCCAACAGAAGGGTTAATGTTATTTGAGGTATTTCAGATATTGACAGGGCTAACCTCAGGCAGCATGGAGCATGATCAGGTGACTCTTGCCTGAGTTCATTTGGGATAAGCAGCCACTGGCTGGGTGCTTTAGCTGAATTTCATTCAAACCTCATAAATTTGCACATGGCTGGGAAGCCAGGAGGGAGTCTGTTTTCCAGAGGCCTTGATGTGTGTTGTCTTTCCCTGATGCATCATGTGGGATTGGCTTGCTTCTGCCATTTCAGTGCTCTTGATTTTGTTCCTCAAGGCGACTTGGCAACAGTGTGTCAGGCCAGGGGAAGCAGGCTTGAAGCCCAAATGTGCGCTCCATCCAGAGGGGAGGAAGGGAGAGGATGCACAGATCTGACAGCCTATTTGACCTCACTGACCAAAATATAAGAATGGGCAAGCTAGATAGACTTGGCTTTTTCTAAACAGATCCTGGAAAAACAGTTGATTACAGAGGATGAGATCCCAGCTGTGCTACACTGGTAGATCTCAAAAGAAGGACCCACTTTCTGGGCTTAGCTGCTGGTGCAGGGTAGTGCTACCTTACTCTACAGCTAGCAGGTAAGGATTGCTGGATCAGATTATTTATAAGTGACTTTTTTGTTTCTTTCCTTTCACTTTGAGTCTCAAAACAAATTTGTGATGTCCCAAGCTCAGTTTAGATTTAGATTGAACTTGTTTTCAAAACACCCCTTTGTGGTGCAACACAGTAAATTGCTGCAGAAGGTGCAGCAGCTGAAAGGTAATGCAATTAGCCTGTGGCGTGACCCCTGCTAAGCAAACAGGACTGGGAGAGGGCTTTATATCGCTGCCCGGGTACTGCACTTTGTGTTCTGAAAAGTCTTCACCTCATGTCATGGCTTACAATTAACTAGATGATCGTAAGGTCCTTTCCAACCCTAACTGTTCTATGATCCTATGATTTAGTGACACTCAAATTTATTAGTCTGACAGAGCTCCCCTAAAGCCAGCTGTCCTTCTGCTTGGGCAGTGCTATGATCAGGTTTAATGCTTCCCAGTTGCAGATTAGATGCAACTATGCACTATCTTGGTTTTCATACCAAGCTAATAACTCAGTAGGCTTTAATTTAAAAGGCCTGTTTGTTTCCATGAACCCATATTTAGTTCCCTTTTTGCCCAAAGGTGGGAGAAAGGCTTTTTCAGAGGTCCAAGAGGTAGTAAAATAATAAGGGAGTGTGTGTAAATTGACAAGAAAGCCTCACTGGCTGTGTTCAGAACCTTCCTGCATTCCCTGTGGGGAGAAAACCAGAAAAATACTTTCATTCTGCTACAGAGGCATTGCTAAGTGGCAAGTTTTTATTTAGGGTTGGTGCTTTTCCTGGGATTCACAGTGGCCCAGGTGCCCTCTCTCTTTGCCTGTGCTTTGGTTATGGCTGCAGTGGTTGAAATATGTCTCTCTTAAATGAATCCTAATCTAAAATTCAGATCAGAAGATCCGCTTGTGCCTTTTGCCTTCTCCCCAACTGTTTTGGAATATTCTGGATGAGTAGCAATAGAGTGAACTGGGATAGATCTGCCTGTAGGCTCAGATCAGAATCAAAGCTTGAAAAGCTGGTTTTACAACAGGTCAAGCCCAAACCAGGCTTTGTAATGAAGCTCTTCAACTCTCAATCCAGATTTGGGCCAGGCTAGATGCCCATGTAGATGTGTTGTATCAGTGGTGAACAGGATGTCCACAGCATGTAAGACTGTAATGCGTGAGCATTTTGCATGCGTATCAGTTTGAAAGAAGCATATGACTGTGACATATTTTGCAGGTAATATAAAGAAAAGCATTTGGGTAATCCCCTCATGCCCATAACACACCACTTTTTAAAGTGAGTCATGAATTCTTGGAAAAAACTTCCCCTTCAAGACCTTAATCAGTCTCAGGAAACCACAGTAAGATATAGACTGTCAGAAAAGCAGCATGTCTTTCAGCCTCTGACAAAACACAAACTCTTACTTCTTTCCATCCCTGGCCAAGCATAACTGCCACAAATGTGTTTTTGTAGTTTCTTTAAATCCTAGGTGAAGGTTTCAGTGCACAGAATAAATGTGAATAAGGTTTTTTTTTGTTTTGTTTTTTTTTTTTTTAAATCATTAGTATCATGAATTCCATCAAAACCCCAAAAGAGGAATGAAGAAATGGAAAAAAAAACCACCAACTTTTGTAGCAATAGGAACTCAGTCTTTCCTGCTTTGGTACATGAGTAGATGCATTGAACATAATGAGATTATTCATGTGCACAAGGGTTGTCAGATCAGACCCTATCTTTGTAAAATATTTAATTACATACCATCAGAATCATGTCAGCTATGAAAAAGCAATAAAAATACTGAAGTGTGTCAGTGAGCAGTAGTAGTAACTGTAGTGATATAAATCCATTAAGCTTTTATATATGTCTCACACACACCAAAGACAGCAAGTCTATGCTGGTTAATAATTTGCAAACAGTACACCAGTATCATAGTGCATGTTCAAGCAAATTATTATGCTGTTTCGCCAATTAATACTCAAATTATTTGACATCATGCCTTACTCCAGGCTTTGAATAGGGAAGGGGAAGGCCTGTTGTCTACTACTTGGTTCTCCAGCTGAAGCTCAGTCATTGTCTTCCTTGCTACAAAGGTGAAGGTTTTATTGCTTTACTTTGATTGATTGGTAAGAAGTGGAAACGATGCTAAAAACATGACCAAGGCGATGCACTTCAATTTGACCGTGAAGTCACATGTGTGACAAAGGAAAAGCACATTGTCTGTGTAATGCTTTTACCTGGGAATAGTTAGTGAGAGGTTAAGACCAGAGCTTTTCAAAGGTGCAGCCTGGGAATATGCGAGTTTTGTCAGTTTTTGTGCTGGCAGGCAAAGGTGAAAGCAAGACTCAAGCTGAAAGCTAGCAGGGCATCCCTGTCCCACATTCTCTGGGGGAGTAATTGCAGTTCTCAGAGGGGTTGCATCAGTGTTTGGTGCTTCACTTTCCAGAGTTGCATCAGCTTGTACCTACTTTCTTTGTGTTGTTGGTAGAGACCGGAGTATTAATAACTAGCTCCATGGGGAAGGTCAGGCAACCCACAGTGGAAAGCAGAAACTGAGATAGGAAATACCCAGCACATTTTGGAGTAAATGTAAATCGTGAGGTGAGAGGGTGACAACAAGTGTGATTATTC
Source organism: Forpus xanthops (assembly GCA_032466535.1). Lineage (NCBI taxonomy): Eukaryota > Metazoa > Chordata > Aves > Psittaciformes > Psittacidae > Forpus > Forpus xanthops. Next base: position 102,145 of record JASSUY010028475.1, on the reverse strand, counting down.
ACCCTGTGTAGCTGGCTCTGCCTGTGTAGGTGGGGTGGAGTGGGTGTGGAGCAGGTCTTGATTTTACTTGACGTCTGTAAATACAGAGTTAATCGGAACAGGTAGCTAGAATAGTACTTCCTGCATCTGAATAGTGATACTGAGCACAAGTGAAGCTGGCAATCAGAAGCCATGATTGAGTTGCGTTTCCAAAGCTGATTTATCTTGCTCTGCTCTTCTCTATAACCCTGTTCAGACTCTGTGCAATTGATCGAAAGCAAAATATGATTTTCTATGCTTCAAGTTCTTTATTGGTCTTCAGCTGCTTTGCTGATCTTTCTTTTTATTTTTATAATTCTTCTCCCCCTTTTTTGTCTCCATTCAGCTGAGTGACTGTAATCTGCACCTTGTACATGCTGTAAATAACAGAGATTATATCTGGTGGACAGCAGGGTGCAGGACTCAAGAGGCATTTCAAGAACCAGCAAAAGTGATGTGGTTGGCCTTGTAGTTTTAGGTTGTATCATCTCCTGCTTCTTCCTCCTCCCCTCCCCCATGATTTTCTGATGGCTGCTTTTAGATGGATTTTTATCAGGGGGGAAAAGCACTAATGCAAAGTGGATGACAGCAGATGTGTTCCCTTAACAGGGTCTTTCACTGAATGGCTCTGCTAATCATTATGTTTTGCTCCATAGGACTTTTTATTCATGTAACAGGTTTATTTCCAGATTACATATTTGTTTTTATACTGTTTCCTCATAAATACAGGCACTGTAGAAAAAGCTGGCCCCACCATATTTCATGCAGTATTTGTTTATAGTAAGTGGGCCTCACTGAACCTGCATATACAATAAATACCCTTTCAGGATTCTTAGGCAGGAGTAGAGGGAACAGATGGCAAAACAGACCCAGGATTCCCGTTTACAAGGGATCTTCAAATAACACAGGAGGAATGATAGCCATTAAAAAGCCTGCCTTCCAGTGCCTTTATTTTTGGCCATAAAAATTGGATACATTAGCTGCTTTTTATTACCGTGGGGGTTGTATTTATTTATTTATTTATTTATTCCTCTTTTACATTCAACATCAGGCTTCAAGGACTTGAAGTAAATCAAGGTGCAGGCACCTCCTTTGTCAACATCATCTTTTTGAGCTGCCTTTCTCCCCAGCCTTCTTTATTGCAAGTCAGGGGTAAGAGCTAAGTAGTCAAGAATCAAATGTGTCTCAGATCCATGGTGTCTAAGAGATGCTTGAAACATGAACCTGGGTCCAGGGGGACATTCTGTAGACAGCTGCTAAAGCTCACACTCAGGTTGCAGGGCTGTGCCTCATGGATACCAGAGGTTTGGGAGAAATACCTTTCACTGGGGTATATATCTCTCATCCTTTGGTGAGAGAGAGTAGTTTATAAATTGCTTTGGTTTTAAGCATCAAGGGCTAGAATAGGAGGAGGCTGGTCACTTGTTCTGTGCTGTGGGAAGTTTGTGTCTGTATGCAGCGAGTGAAGGGAGTACAAGAAAGTTGCAAGTTAGGATGCATCTATAGTACAGGACTCTTAGCTGTCCTAGGGCTTAAACTCTGCCTAGCTATTTGGTAGTGCTTGTGCTTATGCCTGCAATGGCACGTATCTGCCTTCTTGGCCAAGTGCTCCTCTCAGGTGAGTTTTGACCTCCTCTCCTTATACAGAAGGTGACTCAGGGGCGAAGGTCCTGAGTTGGTGTTTTGAGGGACCTCAGGACACTCCACAGCTCTCTCCATCCAGGGCCTCCTACCTCAACCCACCTCTTGGTCAGGGAAAGGGAATTACTGGTGTGGATACACCTGGTTGAGCAGCCGTAAGAGATACCAACCCGTGCCCAGCTCTCCAGCCAAACCCACCACTTGTGCAGTGTCTTCACAGACTATCTTCAGCCATCAGCAGAGCAAGGAGCACCATAATGGGAAAAGTGTTTGCAGTCTGCAGTTGGAGTTAAAAAAAGGCAAACCCTGAAGAAGCCAGCAGATGTGGGATAAGGTAATGGCTGTCAGGTTAATGCAGCGCATTAGAAACTAATTAGGGTATTTCCAGTAACAAAAGAGGGCAACCACAAGCCTGGAAACCTGCCAGCTGCTTGGATCCCACAGGCGCCTTATAGGATTCCACTCTAGTGGTCAGGATGTCCTAAAAATCATAGGTACAAGTAAGGTTGAGGGTGTTGTAAGAGACTGAAATGGCTGGAACCAGCTCCTGCGTACATGAGAGCACTGGCATGAGCCTCACAAAAGCCACTGAGGCAGATGGCTAAGAAAAACTGGAGTTCATAGCCAAAACCAAGTTGGAACGGCTTAGGTGAGTAGAGGGCTGGACCTGGTAACACAGCAGGAGCCAAGACACATGTGGCTAAGTGATGGCTGCCATCTTTTGATTGTTATGGGGAAAATTGTAGCTGAAATGTACTAGAATCTATCCAGTGATTATTTTGGAGGCTCATGCAGGGAGATGGCCATGAGGGCCACTGTAGGGCTATGAGTTGAGTGTACCTCAGCAGTGTGAAAGCCATCAAAAGGCAACCCCTGCCACACACAGTCTACAGTACATTCTGCTGATGTACACCTTTGTTTGTGGGTCCTGTGGTCCTCAGTAACTGAACAGCCACATACAAACCATTGTCAGGATCCCCCTTCTGATAGGGAGAAACCTATTTCTTCCTTGAATTGCATCAGCCTGGTGCTTTGCAGCCAGGGGTTTTCCCTCAAAATCTCAAATCCTTTTCCAGCTAAACATAGCCATTAACCTCTTAGCTACTACCTCTGCTTTTTATAAAGTGTTTTACTTTGAGGAAGGAGGTGGGAGAGGTGATGATAAAGTGAACCCTCCATGTTAAACTATTAAATTCCTGGTTTGTGACCAGACCAGCTGTAGGTGTGGTCTTGGATCTTTACCAAAGCACAGAAACTTTGCTGATCTGATCTGTGCTGCTTTGAAAGGATAGAGACCTGCACAAGCAGAAGAACAACATAAGAAGCTGTGATGCATGGCTAGAGCTACCTAAGGCAAACTGAGCGGTACTACCTAAGGCAGCACTGAAGGTGTGCAGGAGAGCTCTGCAGAGCAGGATCAGGATCTGTGCTGGGGCTGGGGATGTGCAACTCACTATTCCCCACCCTGCCAGGCTTGTGGGAAACACAGATTTAAGGAGTCCCCTGTGTTTCCATTTACTGGCACAGAGCGCTTGCTGCTCTGTTCTGAAGCAAAAGGCTTCAATTAAGGTCCTGTCTTTTGGGCAGAAAACACTTCAAGCACAGGGGCTGCAGCTTTCCTTAGCTGTTGCCTTTAAGTTCTGTTGGCAAAGATTCTAATTCTGAAATAGGAAATAATGGGCCTACTGGGACCGGGATGAGAAGAAAACTAGGGAGAAAACTGAGATATGTCCTGCCTAAACAAATATGGTATGTCTCCCCTACTCCCACCCTCCAAGCAGCTTTCAGGTTCAATTTGCAGCAGGCATGCATTCTGTACAACCAGACAATGCCAAGTTTTATCATCCCAGCCTCCTGCCTGGAGGGCAGTCCTTGGCTGGGTAAATCCTGCAAGATCCCACAGGATGTCAGTAAGTGCTGAATTTTGTTCTGTAGGTCCAGTCTGGGGAATGCACTTAAATGCACACAAATACTGTTACATCAGCCAAGCTCTCCCAGTGCAAACTGGCATGATATGCACTTCCCTAGTCACTGGAATTTATTGCAGGAAGTTGCCAGCCTGCTCTGTGCTGGTGTGGTCGCAGTTCACATCAGTGGGGTTTGTAAAGGTGGTTACACCAGTTTGTGAAGTGAGTAAGGTATGAGTAAATTCATTAAGGTCTCCACAGGATAAGGAAATCTTTTTGAAGCCTACTGTTGCTTGAACTAGGCAATTTGACATAGGCCCTCATTATGGCAGATCTAAGCAATGTTTAGTATTTGAAAATAGAAATAGCAACAAACCTCTTCCTTTTCTTCCTTCTCAGTTCAAAGGAAAAATATTTTGACTAGTTTGAAAGCTAGAATTATTTTTTTTCCTACCTGTTTAGAGAAGTGAATGAAAGTGCATTTGTGTGTATAAGAGAGAGAAACAGAAGCTGCTAAAAGTTAATTTGAAGAAATTAGCCTTGCATTTGCCTCATTCATTTGAGGATACATTCTATTACTAGTTCCACAAGTGTAATGTGCAACATTTCCACTGGCTTCAGTGAAACATGCATTTTCAACCTGGAAGTCCAAGATTGTAGTCACTAATTTTAATGAAAACATTTCTCTTTTAATGTAGAAATCTTGCATTGGAAATTCAACGTAAGCCACTCAAGTGCCAGGCCTTTCCTTCACTGGCCACCAGCTGAAGTGACCATGTGCTGTAGTTTGCTTCTATGGACCAGATTCCCCCTGCACCAGGCTGCCCTCATATGAAACCCTTCATGGTCTATGCTCCATGGAAGTGGAGACCGCACTACGACCACTGGAGTGTGCTGGGTGTTGCCATGAAGTCTGGTTATTCTGAAGGTTTTAAGCTGTATATATGAAGGAAGTCAGTACTAAATTGACTACTGTACCTTTCATTAGATCTGTTATCCGCCTAGAGGCTATTTTAACCCTGAAGTGGCGTTTGCTCCGTAACAAGTAATGTCTCAAAATGCTGTTAATTAAAGTTTCATCTGTTTAGAGGATTTTCTTTTTCTTCCTCCCCCTCCCCTTTTTTTCTTTTCTTTTCAGAAGCCAGTAATTAGTCCAGTAATATGGAGACATTGTTTCTGCAGCTCATTAAATTTGGCAATGCTCACTTGAACCTTTGAGCACTTGTGATGTCAAGTTGACCTGAAATGCAAGGATTCCATCTGTCGTGAATTACTGATGAATTGGCAATTAAATATAAATATATATATATATTTAACTCATTACTTGTGCTGGATTGACAGTCCTGCAAGCGCTATCATTTTATGTTCATCGACAGACTAATAAAACTTCCCCTGGGCTCCCTTCCTCATATGGAAGGACTGGCAGCAGGGATAAGACTACAATCAAATGCTGTAGGGATTTAATTTTGTTCTGTCTGTAGACTACACTGACAGAAGTGTCAGTTTGGGCTGAGGTGAAGTGAATATCTGGGCTAACAGAGACAACTGATGCCATGTGGATAACCAGACGGCCCTGAGATGATGCTGACTCTTGGCTGTTATTCCCTCTTATGGAACTGATGGCCGAGAAATGGATCTCTGTCCCATTTCCCAGAAAAATCCAGTTGTGGACAGGGGAATTTTTCTGTTAACCATTACTTAAGGTTGTCTTTTATTCTAGCAGAAAGTGAAGAGACCTAGCTATTCCTTATGTTTGCTGGGGGTTCCTGGAGAAGTGGCACCTGGGAAGTGATGAAGAGGAGGTAAGGACCACAGGATCTCTCAGTCCTGGGTTGTGCTGCCATGATGCCAAAACGTCATTCACTGGTGATGCCTCACATAGGCATGCTGTTGAGATGGCCTGTCCCATTTCTGGCTGGGTGAGTTGCTGTCGCAGCAGGGGAGATGTAACAAGGAAAGCTGAGAACATGTTGATTCCCACAGGCAAAAGGTTAATTTGAGAATCTCAGTGTTAGGCCCCCTTCCTGCATCCTCAGCGATCGCCAGGTTTCAGGGCTCTGAAATGTGAACCTTAGAACCCTACATGTTGGCATGTGTTGGCCTGAGGCCTCCTTTCTCCTTTGAAGGAAAGGCAAGGCTACCTGATGGTTCAAAATTAAAAGGTTCAGACTGTATCAATAGCTTACATTCTAGCATAACTAGTAATTTGTTATGGCAGGAAGAGTCTGAGGAAAACAGAATTAAAAAACCCAAAACTGTGAAGGGAGAGAGAAATAACTGAGAGCCCGGATGCAAGGTTGTCTGAACTGTTCCTGAAGTAGCCAGGAGCAGATGGTTTGCGGAGAGTTGAGGTGACCACAAAGCTGCACAAGTCTAGGATTTCTCTAAAATGCCCTCTCTTCAGACAGTGTCCTCTTGTCACATCTTGCAGGTTTGATCATTTTATCCACCAGCCAAATAGGGTCTTTCTGCCCCAGAAAGAGAGATCTCTGGACAGGTCATCCCTTAAATACAGAGCTGCAAGGGTTGCCAAATACAGCCTTTAAATCCTGCGTCTTCAGACACTTGATGTTGCATTGAAGCCCTGCTGAGTATCTCGGCATAGATCCACGTTTAGAAGCAGGAATTATTGGATCCAGCCATAGGGAGGCACAACAGATCGGATGAAATGGCTAAATATTTAATAATAAAAATTGTTCACACATTTCCAGATTAATGTTACTGGGCAAGGAAAGCTGGGTGTTTCACATCAGGTTAGCAGGATATTGCTATATTTTGGCTGCTTATCTGAAGTGAAATTAATGGAACTGCCAGTGCTTTTGAAGTTCACTCATGAGATAATATTTTATTAATTTTCTGAGCTGAGGGCACTTTAGCATCTCCTGTGAGTCTTCTGAATATTAAATGCATGTAGCTCTACAGGCAGGACTCTTTCAACATTCACTCATCCACTGTTTAAAAGCATCAGCTTCTCATAAATTGAGAGCAGTCTCCTTGGTTTTCCGAGAGTTATCTTCCCTCAAACAAATTAGAAAGTATATAAATTTCCTACTTATGTCCTTTGAATTCAAAGCAGGAGCTACTTAAGTGCAAAGGAAGATGCAGTCTGTGTTTGTCTTGTTTGTCTGCTCTGCAGAAAATACAGTTTAAGACAGAATGAGCTACTGTGCTGCAACTCCAGCTGTGAAAATAATTCTGTTTTATGAAAGCACCCAGTCTTTCAGTCCTGCTCTGAACTACCCTGGCCTTCAGCTGGAGTCCAGCCTGCAGAGCTAAGCGGAGGAGGGAGGTTTAAGACCTGACTGAGGTACCATCAGCAACAGCCAGCCTGCTTGTCCCCCAGTTCCTATGCCTGCTAAGGTGAGACTTCACTCCTTAGTCCACACTAAGCAGCAAGACAGCTGACCACCTAAGTGGTCTTCTGAGAAGAATAGGCTTGCTCCTAGTGTAGCAACAGGATTCTGTAGGATTAATTCGGTCTTTGTATGCACTGGTTTAATGTCAGACCTCTAACTCAGGTAGAGGAGATTGTGAATTCTCATCATCCACAGTTTCCTACCTTTGTCCACAGGAGGGTGAGTGCAAGGGACCTCAGGAGAGCCTGTGCAAGTCAACGAACTGCTTGCTGTGCTAGACTCAGAATCCCAAGTGTTCAAGGCTAGGAAGAGCTGCCAGCATGGACTTCTACAAAAAAGGACAGGCAGTTCCTAGATCTAATGTCTAGTGCTTTATAAATAGGGCTAGATGACAGAGGAAAGTAAAAAGAACACCAAAAAAGAAAATGACAGCCTTTGCCCAAAAATATGCCAGTTACATTGTTTTTTTCCTAAAAAAAGAAAGGGAAAAAAAAAAAGGTTGCTTTTTCTGCATTAAGCTTGTCATAACTGGATGATTATAGTAACACCATGAAAAGAGCCAGCCAGGATGTGACACTTTAGCTTTCAAAATAGCTCTTCCTAAAATAAACCCTTCCCTCACAGACTGCTACTGTGATACTTATGGGAAAATGTGAACAGATCACTGATTCTCTTGTTGTTCCTTGGAGATTGAGGAACTTTCCATCAGTTTATCTGCTCTAAACTCCTGTTCCTCAGACAGAGTGGCCAAAACCGCAGGAAAATGGTGGGAGTGTAATTTAATATGTTTCACCAATTTGCTTTAATGGCACTTGGAAACCTTCTGATTTAATTAGATTACTCTGTGCCCACAGAGAATAAAGAGATATACCTGCCATTTACATAAAGGTCATGTTATTTTCAGGGAATCTGCAATGCAAAGAACTGAAGTGGACCCTGTTGCAGAAAGGCAGCACACCAGCTTTTGAGCATTAGCTGTCTTCAAGCACTCCCGTCCTGAAGCATCAAACCAGATTGCATGAGCTGTGAGGATTTGTCCTCTCTGGGTGAGGTAGAGGCTGTGTTGCCCATCTCTATGGCCCTGGGCTACCCATCCTTCCTCCTCCTCTTGGCTCAGTGTGCCTGCTCCCTAAATGCACATCAAACAAAATCATCTGTGCTGATAAAAAACTCCACCCTGGGAAGGAGCCATGGCCTTTTCGGCCAGCACAGCTGAGCCAGGAGGAAGATACAGCCCCACAGCTGCAGATGCATGGGGATCATGCTGATTTTCCATGCTGAGGAGAACACCAGGCAAACGACTGATCTGCTGGGCTATGAACACATGAGAGGTCATTCAGCACGACTGAAACCTTTATTTCCCTAATTTAATCTTTTTAAAGCCTACAGATACTTCCCTCCATCTCAGCAGTAAAGGGGAATCAGCAATAGTTGTGTTCGCACACACGCTGCATGGGAGATTGGTTTAAGCAAGAAGGAAGATGTGTCCCCACATGTGGTAGGGACATTCCAGTCACATCAGAAAAAGTGCCTTCTGCTCAGTGCTGTGAGCTTCCCAAATGAAGTCAGCAAAGAGTAGGGGCTGGTCAGGTTCTAATGATTACTTGATCTTCCACTAATGAAGTTTAGTGACTTGTGTAAATTATTGCACCAGCTACTCCCTTCATGCTAGCACTTTGAGGGAGCACAAGGACTATTTTCCAGTTCTGCCCTGCTGTCTCCATAGGAAATTTCTTGCTCTGCTGCTCATCACATCCTTGCAAAAAGAGACACATCACTGCAGGTTTGTCACATTTGCCTTCTCCTAGCAGGTATTGGACAGGTTCATTGTCAGCTACAGACCTAATACTGAAACAAAGTAGGTGGGCATGCTGTAACATGGAGCTTCTTGAAAGAAGGGGTAAACCAAAGCTGCTAGTAGAAAGATTAAAATAATGTAGAGGAGGTTTTCACTTGGATTAGACTCGTTTCTGATTTTCTTCTCACCAAGTCAAGTAGTAGGTTGGGTTTTTTTAATTAGGAAATAAATCTGATGATCTCTGAACCAGGGAAGTTCAGATTTCAAGTCACTCCCTGCACATCGACCCATCACAAGTTATGTTCTGAAATACATGGGAATGGACTTCACTTGTGCCATGCATCAAAGCATCCCAAACAGGACACTTGCAATTTGGGGTAAATTGGTAAGCTTCCATATCTGATGAGATGATATAGCTTTATGTTCTCATGAGCGCTTTGTCTTATTGGGGCAGGACAGGAGATTCCTCTTTTCTCTTCCACATACTAGGAAAACAAGCCTCATTTTCTGGTGGTTTAGTAGATATACTGAATGTATGAATATGTGTACTACAGAAGGAAGTGTTTGCCTACACAAAGGTTTTACTTTGCTCTTTTAGCCAGTACCGCTGTCCTCTCCTCGACCCTCTGTTGTGCGGCATGGCTGCAGTGTTCAGCTTAGCATTTGGAAACCAGGCAGGGTCAGCTATTCACTCTTCTGCCACATACCTGGATGCACCAAAGTCCTCTGGAGCCTTCTCCTCCTCAAAGGATGGCAGTGCACCCTTCTGTCGCACTGTGTCATAGAGGGTAAAAGCCAGGTTGATCCCAGATGTCAGGCATGCCATGCAATCTGTGGCAGGGAGATAGTTAACATCCTCCCCCTCTGCAAGGAGAGGTTGCAGCTGCCTATCCACTGTGCCAAACTGAAAGGGGATCCAACCCTCAGGGAAATGTGTCTGGAGTTATTTAATCCCAAAAGGATTATAAAGAGAGCATGCTCTAGGGAATCTCTCAAACCCTATCCCTGTTAAAGGTAAACTAAACCAAACCCCAAAACCAATAACCCATTTCCTCTGGTGATTTGAAGCAATGGATACTCCTGAATTTTCACTGAAAAATGTGCCCCCATTGAGGCAGTTGGGGCTGCTCCTCTGGAAATCTTCTGATTTGTCTTCCATGGTGCTATCATTTCCTGCTTCTCATCCTACCTCTTTAATCTCCTTCAGCCCGTCCTTTGGAGAACCTTCTTATCTTCCTCCAACTTTTGTACATGTTTCACTGGGCTGAGTCTTTTATCCCCACTTCTTTCTCTGTATATTATCCCTGGTTAATCTCAGCTGTGCTCCCTACTTTGTCTATCTGTTCACTTTTTGACTTATGTTTAAACTGTAAACTCCTTGAGATAGGGCCTGTCTTTTTATTTTATAGTTTTACATTACCTCCAGGAACATGAAATCACAGACTAGATTTAAGTAATTGAACAGAATAAAACATTAAAGGACAACTAGTCTGAAAAGTTGCATGGAAGTATCTTTCCCATTTTCAGCAGCAGTCCAAGGCAGTGAAGCTTTCATTTGTATAAACATGCAAGCATCACTGTCCTGCACAGCACAGCAGGATGAAGCATACCCACTGGTTAACCTCCTAGTAATTCACCCTCTTGCCAACAGCAGCTTCAATTTACTGGTGAGAAGCAAAAGAGAAACTACAGTTTCTTCGATGAGTAATGCCAAGAAGTCTTAGTTATCCTGGCTACATGGGAGATTCAGTGTGCTTATGATGACATCCATCTACTGCCATAGTCAGCTTACATTGTGCGAGGGGTAATTTTTAAGGAGCTGTGATGGCAGGTTTTTGTCTATTTTTTTTTTTTTAGTTTCCTCTTTGGAGGGTCCTAAGAAGCAGTAAATGTTCTGTAGAAGAACAGTCTGGGTGTCTTGACTTGCACACATTTTATGTGTCAGTGGGCTCTGGTCAGCACTTTTTTCTGGAGTCCATTGAGACCTTCAGTGAAGTTTCTTGTTCCTGGTCAGATATCTGTTCCTTCCTGCTTTACCTGATCTCATTCAGAAGGCCTAATAATGTTTTGATTTGTTTCTTTTGGTTTGAGGAGCTTCTGTCCTTTTATACCACCTCATCTCTGAAGTGCTATAGAAGCTGATAACTGCCTCGTTAATTTTAAATGAGCATGTCCATGTAACCACTCAACTCTGATGACAGCAATTAACCTCTAGCCAATGCATGCTCACTTTGGCATTTGGCTCCTCCATTCTTGTGGTGTTTCCCCATGATGAAGAGGGGAGTCAGGCTCTTCATGGAGACTTGTCACCCCATATAGTTGTCTTCCTCCTTTACTTCCCAAGTAGCCTGGAGCTCTCACACAGCAGGCACCTGCCTGAGCTCTTCCAAGTTTTGAATACAGCTGACCATAGCTTGCCATTTCCTCCTTTACTTCACAGATCTTCAACTCTAAGTAGTTTTCTCTGTCGTCTTTGTCACTGGTAAGGGAATCTGACCCTCTAGGCATCTTTGAAGCTTTTCACATGATATACTTGAAGAAGTACCAGATGATTTATTAGGATCTAGCAAACTGTTCATTTGTTCAGGACCCAATTAATGCCTTTTGTTGCATGTTTTATTGAGCCACCTCAGCTCTATTGACAGGGATGATTACCTGTTTCTAAAAGGAACTGCAAATTACCCAACCACATGATATTTGCCTGAAGAAAGGTGAATGATAAATCAATTAATAGAAGAAAAATACTTTTAGGGTGAAGGACACATGGCTGTATTTGTGCAGAAAATATCTAGAGAACTGAATGGGAAATACTGGGCCAGAATCTCTGGTCTGGTATGGAAATGTGGCTCTACTCATTACACACTCTTAGCAAATTTGTCTTGTTGCCTCTTAATGTTGCACTCAGAGTTAATGCTGTTACTTATGATAGTAAAATAGTTTCCATACTAATGATAACAATAACGGCTGGTTGTTTGAATTCTGAAATAGTTCATGTAGGTAAGTTTTCTAAGCCTTGTGTCTGTTTGTACTGGATATGTGCCATCTATTCTTTGCAGTGCAATATTGGAGCTTGCACAAGGCTCTTTTTCCCTTTCTTTGTCTTTCCAAACCTTAGTTTCCCTTTCTGCAATAAAATGAGAATAATTTTGAAGCAAAATAAAAGTTAGAGAATTAGCCAGAGTCTGCGTTAGTTGGCATATAACAGGCCTTTTGTGGGGAGTATATGGAGACTTAACACATTGTCGTAGTTTGAGGCCCCTCAAGTAAATCTGCATTGTAACGAGTGGCTATTACTCCTGTCGTTATCTCAACCTTTCAAGCCCCACGTTGGGCGCCAAGAAGAACTGTCGTAGTTTGAGGCCCCTCAAACA
>JASSUY010028475.1:47944-89896 GCA_032466535.1 Forpus xanthops | reverse complement strand
CACAACTTCCCTGGGCAACCCATTCCAGTGCCTCACCACCCTTACAGTAAAGAATTTCTTCCTTATATCCAATCTAATCTTCCCCTGTTTAAGTTTGAACCTGTTATGCCCTGTCCTATCACTACAGTCTCTAATGAAGTTTGCAATCCTATGAATAGTGACCTTGCTTTTACTGACTTGAGCCATGTTGACTTTGCAAAAAGTAGCAATACCTGCTTGTGAAGTGTCATGGAAAAATCTGGCAGTTCATGGTAGTGCCCTACAAGAAGCATATAGGATGATTAGTTTTATCGTTAAAGTGCTATGTAGGCATTACTTATCCCATGCACATGCTGCTTTCAAACACTTGCAAGCAAAAGAGGTATTTCAGGGGTAATAGATTTATTTGGATTTGTAATGTACAAATCCATACAGTCATGACCTCTGGGTGAGGGGATACAGTTTTTTAGCTCCTGGGAATTATCTTGTGCTTTGGAGACACAGGAATTGGCCCAAGAAACTTGCTGTCTGGATACTGCAGCTAGAGAGGCACAGGGAAGCACCTATGCTGCCACAGACCCAGCACTTACAGGTTTGTTTATATAGGTGCAGAGATACCACTAGGGCCCAGAAAAGACATGCAGGGATGTGACGATATACAAGGTAGCTTCTCCTAGGATGCCAACAGGTAGACTATGGGAAGAGAAGAGTATTTCATACAGTAACTGTGATGGTTCTGGGCCATTTTGTAGATCAAAATTCAGACATTGTATGAGCTATCACAGCTCTGCACACAAAAGCATTGATGCCAAATTTACCCACCACCTTTTAAGACTGTAGGAGTGTTTCTTCACAGCAAAGATTGTTCTTCCTGAGCTCTTTTTTTAAACTTTGCATGTGTTGTAATTCCTTCTTGAGATACCCACCTTTATGTCTTTAGTATTTAAATTTGAAAGATGACTTTAGATATCTCACATCTTTGGCAGCAGATCGAACTCTGAGCCTGGCATGTCTTGCTCAGTTTAGAAGTAGTGATAATGTTAGCAATCATTAGAATAGTTGGCAGTCTATTTAACTAGTTTATTCTGTAATAGCTGAAGCAAAGCTCTAGAAGAGTTCAATTTAAATTGATATATGCCTCATTTTAAAGAGATAGCAAATATTTGCGGTGAAAATGTTAGTGTTAATTTAAACAGATTTTGGTAAAATCTGAGCTTCTCTAATATATACCACCTATACTTTCCATTTTCCTGTCCTAAGGAAGAATGATTTAAAGCTGATTTTGCTTAACCAAGGAAATGGAGCTAATATATTGAGCTTCTTCAGATTTCTGTAAATTCATTAACATTATCTGGGATATCTCAGCTGCTAAAGCTATTCCAGTGCATTGCTCATTGTTGTGATCATACCTGCAGTTGTGTTTTAAAGAGATGCATTTTGAAATGTTGTGGCTGCACAGCATCAGGCTAGTGGAGGAGAAAACACCCTTCTTTCTGTGAAACACCCCTCCAACCTGCATGCAGTCCCATGTGCTGCAGCCCTGAGCTGACGTGCCTGGCGTTCCTGACTGCTGAGAGCCCTTGCGCTGGGAAAGGAGCAGTGCTTTAAATCACGTTAGTGAGGAGTGCTTTTTCTCACCCATGATTATAGTTGTGCCTTTAGTTGAGGAGGCTGTTTTGGAGCAGTAAATTGTGCTGTGAGTTACCTCTGTCTCCCTCCTTCTCTGGATCTCATTTTCTCGCTAGGTAGGAAATGGCTGTTCTGAATAGCTGAGCCCCAACGGCTTCTCCTGGGCTTTGCGATCATCTTTTGTTTCCATTTTTGTGAGAGGAGTATCTGAAAAAGGGATTGAGAGGAGCTGGCTCTTTGTGTTAGAAGTACATAAATTGCTGCGTCCCAGGTTGTCATCAGAGCTCTGCATCTCACAGATGAATCTAGAGCAGCAGCTGCTGTAGCAGAGGGTAGGTTTGCTAACAGCCACCTTGTGCACTGCTGGGCAGCTCCGCTTCATCACCTGATGTGAATGAAGAGCATCCGTGCTTTGAAAACAAGAACCCACATGGAATGGGGTTAACTCAGGGCACTGCTGATAGGGGACAGTTTTGCTGACAGGACTTTACAAATGATACAAAATATAATTCATCGTGACAGATTACTTGCTTTCCCTGCTCTAGCCTTTAAATAGTTGTCATGGGTTCAGTACATTAAATTGGGCAATATAAGAACTACCATCCTCATGACCTGGAGGTGCATAAATCTCCCCCCTGTTCCCATTTGCATCTTGTCATCCCCAGTGTCATGCCCACCTTGAAGTGAGCAGGGGTATAAACACCTCCTGCACTGCATTCTGTGTCTCACCTGGGGCACTTTGCCCTGGACAGAGGCAAAGCCTTTGTGGAGGCTGATCTCCACAGCTGAAATATGGCCCTGGGTGCTGCTGCAAAGTAGTTTTCACATAAATGGTCAACCTTTATATGGGGGATAGCTTTTAAAACAGACTAAGCTGGACCCATGGTTAATACAGGATAAATAGATTATTTAGTGTATGGTTAATCAGTTACTGTAAAGGACAGGAGGTCAATGAGCTTCTCTCAATTTCTGTAACATTTGTATGCTTATGGGTATTTATAATATATAATATTCATGTTTGCAGCAAGTTTGTAGTATCTGTTGGTCATTTATTGGCTCTATAAATGTTCCCTTAATGCAAGTTGTGAGTTAGTAGATGATGGCTAGAATTACACAAAACCATCAGTTTTTCTCTATCAGATAATAAAAAATTAATACATCCTGGATTTCATTTCACAAAACAAACTCCAAAAACCACTGAAAAGTTTGCAGTGTGACCCAGATATTCCTTACAGACCGTGACAGCCTGGACTGTTCTGGTGTTTCATTTAACTGCAACATCACTCAAATACTTATTTTGTATGCTCTATGACAAAGCATAATCTCTCATGAGGCAGATATCCAAACCAACCCCCCATGTTTTGATGTTACTGGAAAACAAGTTTTTCATTGATTCAAACTGAGCTTTGCAGGTTTAGAAATTTCAATTTTTCAGGAGATTAAAAAAAAATTTTAGTTTTCATTCTTGTTCTGCTTAGCAACACAATTAAGTGGAAAAAAAGAAAGAAAGAATTCCCCTAGCAGCTAGCAAGTCTAGTGTTTCTGCATGCTTCTCTGATAAATAAATGGGATTACTTTGTTTAAAAACTGCTTTTAGCAACCTCTGTAAGAGCCCTAAAATGCACAGGAGGGCATGGTCCTTTTTCCTTTGAAGTCCCTGGCACAGTATCCATTGACTTCACAGGGAGTGGGATTGACTGAATAATTGTATTGCAGTATGAATGTCTACCCTGACACTGCACAAAGTCATGCTGAAAGCCACTTGATGTCATTCTAATCCTGTCTCCTCACAGTGGTGCTCTGGAGAATAGGATCGTTGTTGTTTTTTTGTTGTTGGTTTTTTTTCCCTCCTATTTATTATTTGCAGAATGAACTAGTTAACAAACAGAAAGAACAAAGCTGAAAGACTGCGTCATTAATCTCCGAAGTAACTTGGTCTGCTGCTGAAGTGATCAACCACTCTGTGCAGGAAGGGCTAACAAGGGTTTTTTTTCCGCTGCCGGTGCTTTAATGTGCTAACGAGAAACCCTTTAGCTGGAGGTATCACTCAGGGCGCGGCTGAGCCTTGGAATGCCGGTCCTGTGAGGCTGGCAGAAGCCCCATTGTGCTTTGCATCTGAGCAATCAGAAGAGCAAACAGCTGCCAGTGAGGAAGAAGGGCTGTGTTACTCAGGCACTGATGCTGGCGATGCTAACGGCTTCACCCGTGTAACACCAGGCCCCTGATAAGGGATTGCCAAACAGCTTTCACAGGACAGCTTGTCCCCACGGGGGAACCATGGAGGTGTGAATGGTGTTTTGGTGTGGCTGTGCCTGCCTGCACTGGAAGACCTCTGCTACTGGTGAGATCACTGCTGGCTGCAACTGATGCAGATGCCCAGGATAGACAAGGCCCTTATGGATTGTCTCCCGGGAATAATTACAGCTAAGCCGTGATACTTAGCTGCAGCCTTTTGTGCTCATGGTGCCCATGGGAATGCCTGGGAAGCATAGCTGCCCCAAATGCAGGGGTAATATGTCCTTGGCTTGGTGAGGGGAGAAGAAGGATGGAGTGTTGCCTGGCACCCTAAGGGAGGGCAGTAGTGGCCACTGTCATCATTCTCACTGCTGGCCCTCAGGGTGTAAATAGGGGAAGATGGAGAGTCACTGTTCAGGGAACCTATGTGCCTGAGAGTGCTGGCTCTGGCCTACCTGAGGTATCATGTAGGTATTTTGTCCTTCACTGGACCACTCTAGTGAACTCAAACATGCCAGATAGCAACCTTTAGAAAGATAGCACTGTTGCAGGGGCAAATATTTCATAATGGCTGCGGAAAATGTCCTTTATCTACACCTTCCCTGGAGCAGGAAAACCCCTGCACAGCCCATTTTAACGCACACACAGCAACCCTGCTCCAGGATGGGGGAGGGCTGAAAAACAGAGGGATATGCTGCCTGTGTTAGATATAGTGGTCGATCACAGAGACAGGGCTGAGGACTGATTTGAGGTCAAACCTAGCATAGCCTGCGAGGAGAGCAAAGGCAAAAAGTGTCTGTAAAGCTTGATTTCCCGCATGAGGATGTGTCCTGCTTCTGCAGCCCACTGGAGCAGCTCAGAAATGCAGCTTGTCTGCCCAAGGTGGGCAGCAGACAGCCCCTCTGGCTCCACCACAAGCACAAAGCAACTCCCATACAAGGTCTGTGCTGGAGGGCTCATGACTCATCCACACAAGGACTGTGCTGATGCAGCTCATGGCTTGCTCTTTCCAAGCTGTTTGCAGCTCCTGTATCCTTCAGAGTATCTAGGGATGGTGGGAAAGACATTTTCTGAACTTTTTGTTGCTTTCCCACAACAATCTGAATATTTCAACCTTATTAAGCTCCTCTGTCACTACATAAACTAGGAGGTGCTGAATTTCCTTCTGTCTTGTATAGCTAAAACTGAAAGATGGCAAACCAACAAAATGCAGGTTGGTTGCAATGGAATTAAGCCAAGTGTCATTCTGGCATTTTTTTGATATTCAACTATCCCAGAACATGAAAACGTCAGGCTTTTATTTCTTTGGTAGTTAATTTGACTTGGCTAGGGTAAGGTTGTCAGATGCTCAAAATGGCCTCTTTGACTGGCTAAAGGGTAAAGTTTCAAGAAGTCAGGTGTGAAAAGAAATATTGAGCCTGTATTTTGCTGATATATATTAAGCAGGACTTTCTTTTGCTCTGAAACATGCCAGCAGGTTGCAGGACATTTCACTTTCAGCTGGTTGAGAAGGAGCTTTAGAAAACCAAAAACCCCTGATGTACTCCTGTTAATCACTGATACTGTCTTTGATCTGTTCTTCAGTTCTGCGTGGCTAATTGACTCTTCCTCTCTTTTTTTTGCCAGCTTTCCATTTGTGCATTTTCCTCAATGTATCTGTTCTCCATCACAGTTTGAGCAAGCAGGAGAAGCCATCACAGTAAGCATATTCTTGTAGTATTTCTGATCAAACGGTAAATGTATCTTTGTGCAAAATTTCTAGTGCCATTCCAAAGGACAAAAAGGGATTGGGATGATATCTGAACTGCTCAAATTCTCCTTCTCTACAGTTTTTTCCTCTGACACAGGCAACATTCGGCAGAATAAGCCTCTTAAGAGTTACCCAATATGGGATTCCTCAGACTCATCTGTCTGAAGGCTGGCAGAAAAGCACTGTGGCTTTAGGGCTGAGATGAGTGAGCACACTTCAGGCACAAATTCCTCCATCTCTTTTTCACCACATGGCTTTTAGCCAAGCCTGGTTGGATTGCTCTCCAGCCTCTCAATTTGTGGTACAATAAACTGTGCAGCTGCAGTTGCCCCAGGACTGGGTATCTCTGAGAGAGATGCCTGAAGATGATGTGACTCTGCCACCCTGCCACATTTGGCATGACCAGAGAGATTTACTGCTGTGATCAATAGTCTCTGAGGGCAGTAGCAAGGGTGTCAGCTTCTGTGAAGCCAGCTAGGGGAAACATGCAAAATGCCTCAAGTCCTGGTTTTAGTGGTGGTTTTGGTGATGGTCTCGAGTGTCCACCCTCGGTCTGGTCTCTCTGATTTTTTCATGAAACTCAGAAGTAGTTTTTAGATTGTGCTGAATGGGATCTACCAGCTGGTCACCATGCCATCACGGTCGCTGTCTTTTCATTTCATTAGATTGGTATTTCAGACTGCCCCTGTGTATCCTGCTGTGTCCCTTAGCTGTGATACCAGATGAATTATACCAATCAGCCATTTGACTGCATGCCTCTTCATCCTATGCTCTCACACAGACTTTCCACAGACGTTGCTGCAGGTGATGGCAAATTGATATAAAAGGCGGTACAAAAAAGACTGGAAGGAAGTAACTGGGAAAAACATTCATTCCTGGGCCATGCTTCTTGCTTGCTTCTGATGCCATGGCACAAAGAAGGACAACGGGAAAAGTCATCTCTGCTTGGCTTCTCCCTCCACAGGAATTAGCTGTGTTTTGCTGTTTGCCCTATAAGCAAGCTGGTGAGTTAGTGGTTCAGGTTCATCACTGTTTATGTGAAGGGCAGTCTAAACACTAAACAAACCTCAGCACTGAGAAAGCATCACAGAGACTGAGTTGTCAGTCGCTTTAAATACCCTAAATCAGCCTCAAAGTCTCTGTGGCTGCAGTTAAAGTGAGAAAGGGCTGTTAGAGGCACTCTTGCATTCCCTGATAAAGCAAATGTTTACCAGATACAGAAACCAGTCTTCCTCCTGTCCTCTTTAGATTAAATTGCCTGATAGAGCAGAAGACAGAGTTAACTCTTTGTGCTATGTCCAGGACAGAAAGCCCAATACAAAGAAATAAAAAATAAAATCACTGAATTCACTCCTGAGAAAGCCGGTTGATCATTTCATGCGTTTGGGAGGCACAAATCTCAAATCTCATGTTTGGCAACATGTGAGGGCTATATACCTATAGAGTCAGTGGATGTTGTTATTTCCATTAAATGAGATCTCTTATTTTTCTCTATTTTCGATGCGGTTCTCCAGGGAGATTAATTTGTATGAAAGTCGAGCGCTAATTGCACGAAACAAGCTGGGGTACTGCCGAAGCATAATTAAATTTAAAAAAATGTGGTGTTAATACAATTGTGGTGCTAATTAAATAAAATTGGTGACAAGTGTCTAAGGCAGAGCAAAGTGCAAGGAGAAAACCTGACAAAATGATCCATTTAAAAATTCTCACAGATATTATAGTTCACTGGTAACTGAGCCGAATTAAAAGTAATTGTACATGAAGTGCTGTGCGAGCGCCTGATCTTGCTCTTAGCAAAGTGGGACTTTTGCCAATTCAGACTCTAATGTTCCATAAATTGCTGATAGGAAAGCGATAGGCCCATTTTATTTCCACATGTGTTTAAGTGAGGACTTATTCACATTGGTCAAACAGACCCAGACAACAGCCTCCACAGCGACATTCACAGTCATGGCTGGGATAGGCTGACCGGTCAGCTTCAATAGGAGTTGCCCGTGGTCTGTGTGCTGGAGACAGGATGGAGCAGACTGTGCCAGTGGCACGCCATAGTTTTGACCACAGCAGCAGCTGGCTTTCTATCCCTCTGCCGACAAGGGGTGCATCATCAGAGGCCTTCCTTCACCCTTTGTGTGGCAGGGGAGTCCTTAATCAGCTCAGCTCCCTCTTTGGCATTTACTAGTGGCTCACAGGAACCCCATTACACCCACTGCAGCCCTGGCTTCCTCTTTGAGCTTGGCTATCCCCAACATTTTCCAGCACAGCACCCTCTGATCTTTTTCCCACCTTCTCCAGAAGATCACTCCCATCACCCAGCTGCCCCAGTGATGCTCTGCCAGCTGTACCTTCAGCCCTGGTACCCCAGTTTCCAGCACTGGCACCCACAGAGAGCCCTGGCAAGAGCACTGCTGTTCTCCCAGTGTTCTGGAGCACCCTAAAGCAGCTTCTCACAAACCGTGAGTTTTCTCATAGTTTGTGTTGATGAAGGAAAGCTCCCAGCCCCCCATTCCACCCATGAACCAACAACCCTGAGCCATTTCTAGCCTGTGTGGTCCCAAAATAAATAAAGAAGTCCTTTCAGATGTGAAACAAGGCAGCCCTGTCTTCCTGAGTCAGCAGCCTAAAACAATAGCTAGGAGGACTCACCTTGCAGCAATTTCTACCCTCTCTGGGGTCATGTTATAATGCAGTAAACCCCCAGCTGTGGTTTTAAAAATGGATTGGCTTGTTTTGGGAAGCTGGCTCAAACAACTTCACTGCGCTTGCAGGAAATTTGTTGTGATCTTTTATGCAATGGGAATTTTGCTTTTGACTTTGCTGAGAGCAAGATCAGGACCTTAATGGCTGCAGAACTGCCAACTCTGTCACTTGCTGGAGTGGGGGAGCTGGGGGGGGGATAAGTGATTTCTCTGAGTAGGTGGCTTAACTGAGAAAAAAGCAGAAAGGGAAGAAGTTCCCTTCTAGATCTGTTCATATTTTATGGCCAGGGTTGCTGGTTACTGCCCTAAGATACTGCTGGCCAGAATGAATAGGTGAATGCACAAATCACTGCCCTTGTTTTTAGTCTTTTTTACATTTTATAGATGATAAACTGCCTTGGGGAGAGCTCTCCACTTGAGACATGATGCCTCTGCCCTTTCTTGAGGGGGTTTGCCCTGAGCAAGGTCTATGGGGCTTCACCACCCATTGCACTTCCTTATCTCAGTCCTAATTGTGCCCTGCTATCTGCTCTCCACATGAATGCTGCTGGGCTGCAGGGGGGATGTCATTCCTTATAAACATGTTTTTAATCCGAATTTTGGTTTCAGAAGGTAGGTGCTAGAATAAAATTACTGTTGTGCTTCAGCCTGATTCTTTCATTCACTTTCCTGAGCCTGAGTTCATCATCCTTCCTATCTTCATTAGTGTGACTCTTGGTTAACTTTTGTGGTCTCTGCATAAGAGCCAGCACGTTTTCTCACCTTCTCAAAAGCAGTGCACGATGAGTTAATTACTGCTGGGCTCTGCTCAGCTCAGTACTCCTTCATATGGAAAGGCAAGATATGACTGAAAGAAAAAGAAAATGTAAGAACCCAGAAAAATAGAAATTGTCACAAAGTTGTCATTTTCCTAAGAGTGCTTGTCTCAGTGGTTTATATCAACCACAAGAGCATGTGTTCCTACTTCACAGGAATGGTATTGGCCTTGCCTGACTTATTTTAGCAAGACTAAAGCCTTTTCCTTGCTGCTTTCTTGCCTTAGGATGCATCATGCCCATTAATTGCCCTGAGGTAGAACATACTGATAAGATTGGGCCGGAGAGTTAATAACTAGCCTCAACTCAGTGTTGGGGAGAAATGCTCGCTGAAGAAGCCTTTGGAGCTTGTCCCTGTGGCATGGGAACATATTCAAAGCATATATCTAGCCTCAGCTTGTTTCCATGTGCACATCACACGTAGGCAAATGCAGCCCTAAAACAACCTCTGTAGCTGAAGTGATTTGTCTAAGTCAGAAGCAATATCCAGAAACATCCTTTTCCACTGTTGCTGTGCAGAACAACCATAAACACATGTGATACAGGTTGTGCCTTAGGCTGCAGGTGCAAATTTAGCAGAGAGGGAAGCTTTCCACCGTAGCTCTCGTCTGCATGTGACACCCAGTGTGGCCCTTGCCCATGCTGTGTGATAGGAGCACTGCTGCCCAGTCCTTGTCCAACTTCAGGGTTTGCAGGGGAGGGATTTTGGTAGTGCTGGTACCCCAGAAGATACTTTACAGTCCAGTACAAGTGGGGAGCAGGGGGGTGTCATAGGGTGATGGATGTTGGTGGAGGAGGTGGGTGACCAGATGCGGGGGCTGAGGTGGCTGGAGAAGCCTTGCGAGCAGATGGAGCATCCTAAGTAAGGATGGACATTTTGGTCCTGCATTGTTTCCACTGATTTCTAAGGCATGCTCTGGGCTCAGACATAGTGCTAGGCACGATGGGCTACTTTTGTAGAGTGAAAACTCCCAGCCCTCTTGTTCATATCCTTGACCACTACATATCTAATCTTTCAAGGCAAGAACAAACGTTAAGTGAAGTCTGTGTATACAGCAGGAACTTTGTGAATTCACACTAACAGCTGAGAATGCCTTAGAGCCTTTTGACACTCTGAGTTAGTGGGTAAATGGGAAAAATAAGTGATGACGCATCATAAAATGGACTTTTATTCCACTTATTTCTACAACTGCAGTTCAGTGTACTCATGACTGAAGTAGCAAAGAATTGTAGTATATTTATATGATACATTTTCTAACAAACCAACATTTGTGTATAGTATGTGAATATGGATACTAAATATGTATATGGTATAATATAGATAGACTATCTACATAGCCTTCATTATAATATATATAATTGAAATAAACCTATGTGGGAAGAAAGTAATGAAATTGGATGGAAGTGGGACAGAACCACAGGATGACTTTTTCTGAAATTTTGGGTAAAGATGAACAACTTCTGCTAGGGCAGAATTTCTGGTATAGCTGTGGTATTTATGGTCAGATTCTGACAGGTGAACTCATACAGTTGCAAGCACTGAGTGCCTATTAGGTCCAGGCTCACTTATGGCTATAAAGCATGCAAAATGATCTATAGGTTCATTCCCTGAAGTAAAATCCTAGCTACTTCCTTACTAGACACTTTCCCAGGACTCAGAGGTGATTTGCCATTTCAATATCACAGGGATTAATGTGAGGATTTCTGTCTGGTAGATAGGGGGAGAAGAGAGATGAACCCTAGAAATTACTTGCACTACTACACCCCCCACCCCCCCCAATGTTTATTTTCAGTTTCTCTTCCAAAAGCGAAGGCTTGCCCCAGAGCTGAAACATCAGATAGAAATGAGAGACACCACTGAAGATAAGGTGATATAGTTTGAATCTTACTTCATGTGCATCTCTAGTGAAAAAACGTATTAACTCCCACCGTTACCAGAGCAAGTCTCCCTTGTGGAGTAGCTTTCCAGTATTGCTAGGAAAGGGGCTGCAGAAAAACTGTCCTGCATAATTATAACAAAAGGCACTAGCTGTGTCCTCCTCTGTAGCAAGAATTTGCAGCTGGAAGCCCTCACTTCCAATGTGTACACATACCAGCTCTAATCTGCTATTTTTTCCTTAAATACACAGTTTTCTAAATAGTGAGATAAATCAAACTGCTAGCAGTTCAGCAGCTGTTTGCTCATCGCTTTCTAGGGATTCTTTACCATTTAAACAAATGTTTCCCAGAAACTGGTCACTGATATATTGCTCTCATCACTCTGGTGACTAAACTCACTGGATCTGGAGCAGGGTAGCGGTGGCTTTTCCGTCAATATGCCTTAGGCCTGGTTGAGGTGGATCATCTAGACTGACAGAAGGAGAATATTTATGGTGTCCTTTTCAGTTAAATCCTCAGTGTCTCTGATAAGATGGCCAGGGTTGCCAGTGGTATTTTTAATGATATGAACAGCTGCTACCTAAGAAGCTTCACGATCAACTCATGGCCATGAAATAGATGTTGTATAAGTGATGACTGGATCAGATTCAGAGCAATAACCTAACAATTGAAAGTCTCTTCAGGCTATTTCCATCACCACTGTAGACCTCTTCCCTGATTCGCCTTTTGCTGCCTCTGCTCCTGCTCCTCAGGGAGGATACAGGGTCTTTCAGCATCAGTTGAATGATAAATGGTGCTTGATACCTCTGTGTGTTTTCCCCTGGGGACACAGGAGCCTTTGCTCATGCTGCTGATGTTCTTGGGCCATCCAGCCCGCAGTTCGCTTTCCTCCACAGTGTAGGAGTTGCACATCTGTATGAAATGCAGCTAAGTCCCTTTGGTACAGGCTGTGGTGAGTGTGCAACTGGGAGGCTCCTTGTTGTCTCGATGAGCACTGAGTGGGCTGCTCTGTGTGTGCTGGCAGGGTGGAACTGCTGGGGCAGCTGTGGGGAGTGTTTCCTATCAGCTGTTCTTGTGATGTCATGGCGAGTCTCCAGTGTGGGAACATGCCATTTCCTGCCGTCCAGGGTTACTGCAAATGACTCATTGGAGGATTCCATTCAGAATTGGGACAAGCAAGTCAATAACTAGCCAAATTTAAATATACAAATATGGTGAAGCATTGGCACTGTGCCTTCTGCCAGGCCAGAAAACTGTGCTATGCATCTCCAGCATAGCCTGTATGTGCCACATGGGCTCTTTCCAAGTGCTGCGTTGTAAAATGTGCTCAGCAGTGACTCAAGAGAAAACTATCTGACAGGTCCATTCTCCATGGTCCTTTCCATCTCCAGACTCTCTGCTTGCCAGCCCCTGTGTCGGCAGGGGAGGTACTGTGCCAGCAGATCTGAGTTGTGTCTTGAATTTGGCTGACTCTGCTTCATAAAACATCCCAATGGCTGGTGGGAATCCTGGAGCCCCCAAATGTGCCTAATCCTGCTGGGCAGTGAGATGCCCTGTGAGAGCAGTAGACTGAAACAAAGGGATGTTGCCTGGATCACACACACATGGTTCTGTCATTCCCTTGTTTTTCTCCCTCAGATGAAGCTTTATTTCAAATTTCGGGTCAGGCCCTAAATTTCATGATCTAATGCCTTGAGTCTCTTTTGTCTTCACAGCTGCCACAAAAGGGCATTGATAAATTGCCCCAGCCAGTCATTAGTGTTACACATCCACATTATCCTCCTGCCAGCAGGCAGCAGGATCCCAGTGCCGCATCCCTGCTGGCCCCAGGGGAGCCAGTGGCATGGTGCAGTGGCAATGTGTCTAGGGGCATGCTCTCCCTGTCTCATGCTGGCAGGACTGGTTCTCTCACAGGATTGTGAATCTCCCCTGCTTCCTGGGACCCCAGGAGATAAGACACCTGTCTGGAACAAGAAAAGACTGGGAAAATGTTGGGCCAACTCCCTTCTTCCTCACTGGGAACAGTGGTCCACCTAGCTCAGTATCCAGTCTCTGCATGGATAGCATGGATGCAGCAGGAGGACTTGGCAAGCAGATAATGTCACTTGTGCTTGGCTTTCATCCGATCACAGCAATTTGTGTCCTCAGGGAGTGCCTGAGGATCAAAGTGTCAAAGGATCATAGCCATTAGTCCTCCATGCACGTCTTTGCTATGAATTTCCTTGGTTGCCTTTTGAACCCATAAAACCCCTACTGCCCACAGTCTCCCATGTCAAGGAGTTCCCTGTTCTGCCATTAATGGATGATCCATGTTCCCTGTGTAGTCCAAAGTGCAATAGTGCCACACCTATCCTCTGCAGAGAAAGACCCCAGCATCCAAGATGATGCTACAGAGACAACAGCCTCCCTCCCAAGGCTATCCCTCCTTAGATGTTGCCACATAAACCAGGTTTCTATTGTTCACCTAGAGGAGAACCTGCAGGTAGATTTTGGGCACAGAAGAGCTCCGTAACACGATTAGAATAGGATTATTGTGCATAGCAGTGAAATAACAGAAAGCGGGACAGTTTGTGGGATGCATTTCTATTAAGAAGATGTGAAGGCGTCTTAGCCAGGGGAGATCTGAGAGACATCAAATCATATATGGAGTGACTTGGCTCATGCCTGGCCTGCTGGACTAATGGTCCTCTGAAAGTATCTGCAGCACATCCTTAGGACATCCAGCAGCCAGAAGGAGCATATCTTGTTCCTCTGCATATATGTGTGTGTATTTGCATATGTGTTTGGAATGAGAGAGGAACAATGTTTTGGTCTGTCAAGTTGCAGAGGGTGTGGGGAACCACATGTCATGCATGTGGGCTCAGAGGCGGCAATTTGTTAGTGCCAGCATGGCAACTCAGGTTTGTTGGCTGGGAGATGAATGAGATGAGCAAAGTACTTGGTGTAACATGTCATGAAGTCTGTTTCCCAAAGAAAAGGAAATAAAGGGAAAAAAAAGAAAGAACAGTGAGAATAATGTTTACAAGAAGCTGCCCTGGGCTGCTGAGTGTCCCTTTGATGCTGGCATGTCTTTTGCTGCTTCCAAACCATGCTGTAGCCAGGCTGTGCATCTCAGTGAACGAAGGGGTCTGCTTTCCAGAGGTGCTCGCTCTGCCACTCCAACCCTGTTTTGTTTCCCTTTGTGCTTGTTGTGAGCCCACTGCTGCTTGCTGCTTGTGCTGGGTGGGAGACAGAACTAACAGCAGCAGCTTCTGCTGCAGTGGGACATGCAGAGTGTGGCGTTCTGGCGCGGAGGGTTTTGCAAGGCAGTAGGTGACTGAGGTCATGGGACCTGCTGAGCAGAGCTACTGCATGTTGGAAGCCAGGGCCCCATCTTACAATGAGGATGAGAGAAAACAAGCTGAGAAAAGGCGTGCTATGGGAGCTGTTTTGTGTAGGGACAAGGAGAGGGCATTTAAACACAGGAACCTTTTGTCCCTTCCATCATGCTAATCCTAGGCCCTTCTTCAGGTATCTGACTGTGCCACTACATGTCCTTGGCCAAGCTGCCCAAGCCCTCATGCCCCTGCCTCCTCATCCGTATCACTGTCCTCTGGCAGGCGTTGTGTGTGCAGGCGAGGATTTAAGAAGCTCAATGGCCTCCATTCATCCCTGTCTCTTGCTCTCCTGCTGCGGTGCTGACAACTGATATATTGCCAGCATTGGTCTGTGGTTTCTCTCTGGCTTTGGGAGCCCATGTGCCAAATACTGCTGATCAGCCTGCTGACCAGCTCCATCTGGTGCATCCAAAGCCAGCCAGAAAGCTGTGGAGCATATATGCTCCTCTGTGATGGCTGCCTGATGCTGATCACAGAACATGGGTCAAGCTGGTGGTGCAGGGATAAAGCAGAGACCAGCTCTGCCACCCACATCCGATTCTGCGATCAGTGAGCAAGCTGCCAGCCCCTGATACCGATGTGGGGATCAGTTTTGAAACTGAGGGGTTTACGCTACGCTCTGTCCACCTGCAGCAGAGCAAAGACTTTCTAAAATGGGGGTGGTGGTGGTGGTATATCTAGACTCTCCTTAGGAGACTTCTGCTCTGTCCCAAACATGGAGTGACCAGTCGGGGAATCGCTCTGGGAAGCATGAACCAGGTGTACTCATGTCATATTACAAATCCTAGGTTAAGCATTGGCCTTCTTTGCCTTTTCTCTCTGCCTTTTGCCTCTGTGCTGATCTAAGCTCCACAGCAAGCAGCAGAAGAAATTCCTGCACCTGGCTTAGAGGCCATAGTAGTGGTAATGACATTTGGGTGATCATACACTGGGGCAAGAGCAAGCTTGGGCAAAGGAGTGTCCTCCTAACTTGTTTTCCCAGCCAGTGGTAGTTAAGCAACAGATGATGTGATTGGGACTTTGATCACCTATTAATGCTAATCAGGTGGGTAAGCCAAAACAGAGGCTGTGATAAAGGGCCCCTTTGAGGAAAGAGATTTCAGAGTTGGGGTTGTAATGGATGGTTAAACATGAGGCTTGGATATGTGTAGCGGTGGAAAAGGTTTCTAGCCTGTGGAAGATTGTTGTTTGTGTCAGAAATATCTCAGGGTGTTGAAGGGAGGGCAGCAGGTAAGTAGATGTTGATGTTTTGTTGCTGTATAGACAGATGTATTTTTGCTAGAAGTTTGAAGTGTTATTTGCATCAATTTTCTGGTGTCTCTGAGACCAGCTGTAACCCTGTGTGTGTAAGGTCTAAATTCTTGGGGGTAGCCTATTAAAGCAGCTGGTGGGTTGGCACTTGTCCTGGCAGCTGGGCAGTCCCCTTCCTGTGAAAAGGTCTTCAGAGAGCCTGGCTCTTGTGTGTAAGAGGGTTCTAGGAAGGACACCATGCTGCAGCTTATTCTGGAAATTTAGAGGCACATTGATATGTCTAAATGTAGCAGCAGCCCTACCAGGGCTCTGAAGCATGTAAGTTACTTCAGCAATTATGCCATCCCTGCTCATGTGCATGCTTATGCCTTATGTACACAGGCACTTGGCATGCTCCTGAAGGATTGCTTATTTTAATGTGTTGACTCCCTGGAGAATTGTACCTTGAGTTTAGGAGAGGAAAACTTGAGGAAATGGCATGTTCCTCCTCATACCTCAGAACCCTGCACTCCTTAGCCTGACAACCCACACACTCACCAGATTTAGATACTGTGGAAGAAGGTAGAGCAGCTGTGGTGAATTAATTAGTAACTTTCAGAGCTGTTGCAGCCTGTGGAGCTGGGTTATTACCTGTAAAGCCTTAGAATAGTTACATGCTCTGAGTGCAAGGACACCAGTGTCATCTGTTGAAAAGGAAAAAGCCTGCGCAGATGCCCAGGTTGCTGTTTCTGCTGCTCTTGGAGCTGGTAATGAAGAGGGAGATGTCTGGAGGTGATGGCTTCCACGGCTGCCTGAGGGTCCTGCAGGGATTTGCAGCCTTCTGGCATGGTTGTAGGGGGATATAGCTGCCCTGGAGTGAACTCAGATGGAGCTGCTGAAGCTCTTCATTGCTTCTGAGGGCTGCAGTTGCTTCCATCCTCTTGAAATTGTTATTTTGGTTTTTTTAGCTTCTAGCACTGAAAAAAGTGTCAATCCAGTTTAGTGGGTGACTTTCAATAGCCAATCATGGCTGCAATGCATTTAAAGTACAGTAGGAGCACAGATTTAAAAAAAAAGCAAACCCAAACCTAAGTATTTTTTCCAAGTGTTCTTAGTTGTTCAACTTCTCATTGATCTCACAGAGCTGGGATGGCACCTGGAGATGATTCCTTTTCCTCTTCTGTGTAACAGAGAAGTGTGCAAACTTCATCAAATGTAGATGTGCCACCTATTCATGTGTCAGTAATACTGAGTAAGACTGGGAAGAAGGAGGATAGGTGATGTACATGATAAACTTGCTTGGAAATCGTAATGTGTTTCTTAAAATATGGCAAATACAGGGATTTATCCTCATTGTTATCTTAAGAGTACCAAGAGAAATGTCTGACAGTCTACAGGGCCCTTATCAGTCAATGATACTTGGGAGCTTGAACTTCTTAAATTCTGTTGATGGCTTCTCATATTTTATCATACACTGCTATGGCAAAAAAAAATTTGTAGGGTTTGGAGCTCCTACATATGCTCTTTGCTTTAATTTTTTGAAGCCACAATTATTTCTCTGGCCTACACTACTATTTATTCAGTTTTCTGTGTGAAGTCCCAACCTAGCCCTGAAACAAGCTGGAACTCGTTAAATCTGAGCAGGGTGTTCAGTTCTGTAGATGTCATTTGAAAGTCAGTTGATGATTCTGATATATTATTACAAATTTACAGTTGTCCGTGGCTGATAATTATGTTCTAAGTCTGTCCTTCAAATTAGTCTGAGTGCATACTTTAAACGGCTCTGCCATGGCTTTGGTTTAAGTTAAATTACTTTCAGGAATGACACATTTGTTACTAATCTTCTTCCTCTTATAGCCAAATTCTGTAATTCTCTCCCAGACTGGTAATTCTTTCTTATGCAAGCAGACCTACTGACTTCACATTTATTCACCCCAGTTCAGACCACCACTTAAGCACATGGTTAATTGTAAACATGTGTTTAGGTCCTATTGACTTCCGTGAAGCTTAGGTGCTGTCTTGAATTGGCATTCTTTTCTGAACTGGAGATGGAAAATTAAATTTGTCCCTCTGACAAAAAAGATCAATTTAACTGCTATGCCTCCAAAAGGAGTTGAAAGTTCTGTTGGATTAAGGCAGGATATACAGTTAAAGTGTAATAACTGTTGCTTTCAGAGATGCTAAGGGATGTCTATTTTTGATACTATCTGTATATAGATACAAAATGCATCTTGACGATTCCTGGAAGACGATGGTTTTGATTTGTGTGATCAGTAAAAAGCCTGAAGTGACATATAGCCAGGACCACACCAAGGAATTTACAGAAATTTAAAGTAATGACTAGCAGAAGCAATGCTTTTATTAAGTAAAAGGATCGTGTGTGTTTTATTTGGAGTTAGTCACTGTTACATGTTCTCTGTTTTGCTGCGAGCCGCCTTAATAGAAGCACTGCCCTGTCAATTTTCATTGAAAGAAGGAACAGAAAGAGGGCCGTGTTCTGGCTGCCTGTGTGCATGGAGTTATACCACAGATCCCGGCGAAGCAGCATGTTTTTACCTTTGTTCTGGCTCAGTTGAGGTCTGACGCAGGAGGCAGAGGTGGGCAAACCTGGATGTGGGCAAGGTTGCTTCAAACCTGCCTTTGCATCCTTCCATTCCTGTGCATCTCATGCAGGACTAGTGGGCTGCAGGCAACATCAGAGACTAATGAGGTAGAGGGCAGATGCAAGACCAGCATTTGCCCCATCTGCTTTTCAAGCATGCTGATGTTAGGCCCATACTCGCATGCTTCTGGTTTAATTTAGCTTTATGACAGTACTTGAGCAAATGGTGCTTGCATGGAACAAACAATAGTGACCATACCCATGCATGTCTGCCACTCTGACTATCTGGGACCTCTAGGAGGTCAGCGTGGACTGAAAGACTCTTGGTGGCTTTGCAGTAGCCAATATGTGCTAATTGGGAAGGACTGCTCTTGCTGATATGTTGCTGTGTTTATAATGCAGCAGGTACCAGCTTCATATCAATGAATAAAATGAGGCTGAGAAACTTTAAGTAGGAAAACAGGCTCACTGGAAGCAATAAGCCTAAGGAATTGTACTTCTGGCACAGCAATCAGGAAGGAAATCTTACCAAGTCTCTACAGTTCTTCAGAAGCAATAGAAGGTTAACCTTTAAAAACATTTTTACCAATTGCTTGGCCTTCCCATGACATCAGTCTTCTCAGTTTCCATACTCCTTTGAAGAACAACATTGCTTATAACTAACCTCATGTCTTTCATATAATCCTGAGTTTTCCTTTGAGCCTTCAAGAAAAATCGCAATTTCCCCTGTGCTAAGCTTCACTTTGAATTTGGAGCCTGAAATTCTATATGTAAGATGTTGCAAAGCAGTCCTGGGAGAGCAAAAAGATTTTCACTTCTCATGTTTTCAAAACACATGGCATTAGTTGTATGACAGCATTATAATTCTTTACCAGTATTGCAGGTCTAAGCATGCATGTGAGGCATATTGTGTGCACAACATGAGGTATACTTAAATATTCAGATGTATTTTTAATGCACAAGCCAAATGCATGCATGTAGGCTGCATGACAGATTCACGTAATTTGAAGGTGATGGAGAATATGATGTTCATACATGCATTTGACCCTTTTCCAGCAGCAGCATTTCTGTCATATTGTCACATTTTTTAAATATCCAGAGGTTTACGAACACTTCCATGAGTAGCTGTGAAATCTTGCTTCACATAATGGAACACCCCTTGGTAATAGAAGGGGAGGGTATGTCTTTGGAAGGGCAACACACTCCTTCTTTATGAGCAGGCTTGAGTCCAGTGGTATTTCTACCAGGTCATGGCTCCCTTTTTGTGGTGCCCACTAGTAAATGCCAAGATGTAGACGATGCCTAGATTAGAGCATCCCCATGTGCTCCAAATGTACCTGAAGAAGGGCCCAGTCATGTACACACCAGGTGTGGTGCTTCAAATAGGAACCTAAGGCCTGGCTTGTAGCAGCAGTGGCCTTGCTGGGATGCAAGGGGAGGTTAGCAGTTTCTGTAGGTTGGCCATGCTCTTCCTTTGCCGATCCATTGGGGTGCTCTACTCTGCACCCTGAACAGGAAAGATGCTGAATAAATGTGGTCTTGGATTTTTGCTCTTGGTTTTTTTGGTTTGTTGTTTTTTTTTCCCTAAATCCTAACAGTTTGCCTTTTTGTTTGTGTGAATTTTTCTTTTGTGCACTTTGATGCTTCTGTTTAATTTGGAGCAAAAAAAAGTGTTGAATAAACTTGCTGATGCTCTCCATTTCATGGTCTGTTGATAACTACATGATCACACTCTTCAATGGATTCTTCATTAAAAAAGAAAACCAGGAAGAGAAAAAATGAGCCTTTGTCAGCCTCAATAGCATTATTCACTGTTTTACCAACAAATTACAGTGAGGACATCAGCTTCCTGGCCTTTCACTGAAGCTCATTGATCTTTCTCCACAGTAAACATAGTGGTTGTAGCTTTTGTTTGACTTGCGCTTTCCATTTGTGCGGTGCATTTCAGGGATGAAAAGTGCTGTTGTGGCAATGCTACAGAGGGAGAAACTGGACAATGGCAGTGGGACAATGAGTGCGAAATGTGTGGTGGCTGTCAGAGGGGCACACTGGGAAGTCAGGCAACCACCGTAAAATGATGGACTTTGGGGAAGTGGCTTAGAAAGACTGTGACCAAACAGCCTGGAGCTGTGTACCAGTAGGATTTCAGGCTGGGCATTGCTCATCTTTTCCTTTAAATCAGCCCTGTGCAGAGCAA
This sequence comes from Forpus xanthops, assembly GCA_032466535.1. Classification (NCBI taxonomy): domain Eukaryota; kingdom Metazoa; phylum Chordata; class Aves; order Psittaciformes; family Psittacidae; genus Forpus; species Forpus xanthops. The sequence continues at coordinate 69,508 of JASSUY010028475.1, read as the reverse complement.
TGCAGGGCAGAGGATGGATGGAAAGATGTGCTTGTCCTAATGAGAAACAACATCTCTCAGTGGTGGCCAGGAGGTAGGAGAGATGTGACAAGATATCTGAACTCTCACTCTGGCTTTGCTGCTGTTGTGGTCATTCAGTTATTAGTTAACTGCAACAAAAGTGACTGAGTGTAGCTCTCCAAGCTGGTGAGTGTGCTGGAGCTGCAGGGCTAATTATGTTTCCTGAGGAGCCCCTTAACTATTGAGGTCCCTCTTCTGCAAGAAGCTGAGCTGTGGGTAAGGTACCAGCTACGGGACCAGACTGAGGCTGAACTGTCAGAGGTTGTGCCAGGGTTCTGTGCAACTGGGGTGGTGGGGTGAGAGCCTTGCAATGAAATAAGCCTTTCCCTGCAACTTCCCTTCTCTCTCGGTTTTTTTTTTTTCCAAGTCACTGAAGTGAGTGATGTGTTAGAAAACAGAGCAGAGATCTGGGGTAAGGTGGTCCAAAAAGGTGTCACTGCTGGCAGAAAGCAAATGTATGTTTGATGTAGCAAGAAACAGAGAGTTTGCTTGCCCTCTCCTGCCTTTCTAAGCTTCATTTAAACAAGTAACTTTTGTTTGTTGACTTTCATTACATGCAGGTATTTTTTTTGGCCATACTGTCCTAGAATTTGGTAAGTTTAAGTGAAAGAGAAATAATATAGCAAGTCTTAGGGAAATACTTCCTGTGAAACCCCAAAACCACTGAAATGGAGGTTTGTTGATTTTTCTTCTGTTGTTCTGTTTCAGTAACAGAACTTGATTTCAGTGGGATTCTGCCTTTCTTAATTGCTACTTATCTTGCAGTGATGTCTAGGAGGTTTGGTGACCAATCACAGTTTTTGCCAGGCACTTGGCAGCTACAGAACCAGTCATGAGTTTTCCCCCCAAAAGCCTACAGTTATGGCTCTTCACATTAAGATTTCCCTGTTTGTTGTTTGTCTGCTGCTAGCCAAGCAGGAATGCTCTGTAGAAGCTAAGATCTGAGTTGGGTCATGCTACTTTTTCTCCAGAAGTATGTGGAAAGAACTGAACAAGTAGAAGCAAAGGTGTGTCTTTATCAGTATCAGCACCTCTGCAGGTACTGCTGAGCTGCACTGGTGGGTTTGTGAATTTGCATAACTTCTTTTTCTTCTTCTTCCCCTTCAATAACTGCTGAGGGACTTGCTTCTCAGGCATAGTCCTTGCATATGATTAGCCGATATAATATCCCAAAAACTTGTAGCAGGAAGCTTTTGCAGCATGATTTGTTTAGACTATCTTGGAGTCCCGTAACTTGTTTTGACTCGGAGCATGCAAAATGTGGGAAATCTCACAACAGTTTAGAATAAAGCTGTATTGTTCCTCAGCTACGATGTCAAACAGGGTTAAGAAGTTGTGGTGACTAAAATCTCCTTTAAAAATAATTAAGTAAAGTCTGAGATGTAGTAGTTTTCAGAGGTTTGACAGCTCTGTGGTATGCTAACCCTCTCTTCACTGCTCTTATTGTAAGTAAAACTACAGAGAAATGTAGCTTTGTTATGGGCAATGTACTGTTAACTATCATAATTTTTTATGAGGAGCTTGTGTCATAAGGCTTGAGCTCTCTTAAAGTGTTGTTACAGTAGAAAACTGATTTGAAAATCAGACACACCTGTCTACAATCTTTTAAATAGTTGTCTTTCTGCATCTACTACTATTAAGGTAACTTGGTTAAAATATGCAATATGTATCTCATGTCCTTGTGGAGAGTGTGAGTTTAAAACACTTTTGAAATGACATTGTTCATAGCTGAAGTTTCAGGACTGTGAGTGCTCTTTGTCTTGACCTGTCTGAGCTGCCCCATTGATTTCACGTGACAAATCGAAGTTGAAAAATTATACACGTGCAAAAGCCTCTGAGCGAGGGCCTAAGGAAAGAGGAGACCTAGGGAAATGCTGATGAATTATTTCAACAGCTTTTTTTGTGTAAGTCCAGCTGTAAATTACAGGATAGCAATGTAAGTATGGTATACTTCCAACTAAGGAGGCATAGTAACTACTATGACAGACTCTGCCCTGGGAGGTAGTGTGGGTTGATGCCAATACCTGTATGGGACGGTAGTGCTCAGCTGTCACTCATTTGCTTTACCCTCCTAGGATCCTTCCCTTGCTTGACTGATAAGTTTCAGGTGGACTAACAATTTCAAGAATAGGCACCAAGCTTTTGCAATTACAGTTGTTTTCTTTGCTGCACCTGAGGTGCTGGGGGTGATGCTGGTGATACCCACATCTGCCCCCAGGGTGGTGGGTGACACCTACTGGTAAAGGCAGTGAGGAAAGGCCTGCCTGCAGCAGGGGAGGCAGGAGTGCTTAGGCATCTGGATACATTTAAAGTGTAATAATTCTGGCCAGGGTAAAAGGTAAACACCTTTCTCATCAGCACATGGTGCTGAAGGTTTGCAGACTGTGGAAAGTCAGGCTCCCAACTCTGCTTTCCATGTGAAAGGCAGGAGCCCCTGCAGCACAAAAGCCTGCATTGTTCAACAAGCCAAAATCAGGAAGGGGAAGAAGTGAGAAAGAGAAGGGTCCATCTACATCCATCACAGATCTTCTGGTAGCCCTCACTGCTTGAGTTCCAAGCTTTGCATGGCTCAATGCCCAGGCACACGACGGAGAGGTGAGGGTCTGGGGGAGTCAGGGTGCCTGCTGGGGAGCTCTCTCCTGAGCTTCACCCTGTCACTGAAACAAAGGTTTCTTCTGCTTGCCTATTCCCTATCTCCTTGATTTTATTTGGAGACCCATGCTGTAACCTTGTGGTGGGTACCATGGGCTGGCTTTGGTGTGAACAGATCATCACATTTTACATTGGCGCCATGCTCCATTTCCATCAATTGTGTGCAGCCCAGAGTCCCTTTCCCACCTGTTCTTCCTCTTTCTGGCTCTAATATTTGAATTAATTTTTCTGTGTGATTAAAATTAGGCATGCTTTGCCATAAAACAGTGCTGCTTGCTGTCACAGGCTTGTATTAGAATTGGAGAAGGAGGACTTTGAATTTTTTTCCTTAGTGTAAAGAAAATGGGGTTCAGGGATTGAGTAGCTATTAGGTAAAGGAAAAGTATAACATTTGGTGTGAATCCAGCCATGAGTTCTCCTCTTCAAAGGCAGGCTATTTCCTAGGTGCTTACGTTCTCCCACAGAATTTGGGGTATTAGCACAAATTGTGGCCTAATGAAGCAATGAAGCTTTTCATGTTGCTGTTCTCCTTGTGGGCAGTTTGTGCTGTAGCCCTTAGGTATGCTCCAGGCTAAAACACTGTCAGGCAGAGAAGGCTGGGATGATGGAGAGAAGTAGGAGATTTCCTTGCTTCCCTGCTGTCCTGTATGCATAGTGTGTGCTCACAAGAAATTTGATTTCTTTGGAATTTGCTGATGCATGTTCACATGCCTTTGTGTTTTGAGAGGCTACGTCTGAAGGGCCTTGATTTTTAGTTGTTCTGTGTCTTCCAGTGCCTTGCTCGTAAAAATATTTATCACATACCTGTGATGGAAAAACAATATTCGCTGAAGGGCTGGTTTGCAGGGAATTGGGATGTACTTTAGGGGGTCTGGTGGAGGGAAAGGTGTCAGAGGGGGATACAACTGAGAAAGGATGATGCAGTGGCAGAAATGACTGCAGCTTTTTTTCTATGGAAGGCCAAGCCTGTCCTGTAAGAAAAAACTTACATAATCAGAAAGTGGGTCCCCAGGAGGAATTGCTGCCAATACCACAGGTGGAGGATGATAGGGTCTTTGAAATCACTTCTGTAGTAGTGAACAGATCTTCCACTTAATTAATCTGACTGTGGGCTTATACTGATGCAAGTGCATAAAGCTTGACCCAATGAGTAAATCCCTGTGTGTGTAAAAATTCACTGATGAAATGCAAGATTTTCAGGTTTCCTTTTTCTCCCTGTTCCCCCAGCAGTCTAGTACCTTTGCAGTAGCCTGTGCCTCTGTTAATGAAACTAATCAGTATGCAAGGGCTTGCACTGGTGCATAGAAGTGCATGCAACTTACTGAACTAAGCTAAATTGCTTTGATTAGGCTTTAAAACCAATTCCATATTTTTTCCATGAAGAGTTTACTTCAGAGACAGTAGAGCAGTTCTGAACCTGTTTAAGGATACTAGTCAAGACCTCTGTTTAAAATGCTCTCTTGGGAAAGATATGGTGGTTGGAGCTGGTTACACATTGCTAAAAAGTAATTTTTTTAAAGATTATTCTTTTAAACTGAAACTTTTCATGCAAACACAAGCTGGTGTTACTTAAACTGAGCTCCTCTTCTTCCTGCTCTGCCTTCCTTACCTCTTTTTGTGCAGGGAAGGCATATGGCAAGGAAGAGGCTTGGAAAAGAAAGGAAGCTGAAAACATTGTAGACTTCCAACAACAGCTTGAGGAACTGCATAAGTTTTCATGATGCTTGAGATGTAAAATATTTGCTTTTCACTAACCTAACTTTACTGCCTTGTTGGACTCTGCTGTTGGTATTGCAGAAGCAGAGGGCAGCATTTACGCTGAAAGTTTTAGGGGAAGTGTCCTGTTGTAGAGCTGGATATCATGAGTGTAAAAATGCGAGCGGGTAGCTTGTCTTAGTGCTTTGGATTGTAAAGGAATGGCAACAGACCTCTTAGTACTGGTATTGGAGAGAAGGCTTCAAAGTGGCATAGGGAGAGATGTTCCTTAGGCAAAGATGATCTTCAAGATTTTGCAAAGGGAACTGAATAAGAACAGGTCAAAGTTCAGGTCACTTTGCGCTGTTAGGTTTTTAAAGCATATGAAGTGTAATCTTAAGACATTAAAAGAAAGAAGGCTCGTATGTAGTTTATATGTGTCTTAATTTGACATCTTTGCCATTGAACTGATCCTATGAAGCTTGTGGTGGAATGAAACACAGACACTGATAAGGCTGTAATTATGTTTAGCAGCAGCACAGTGGGAAGGAGCTGCTTGGATGTGGCAACAGAATGGAAGCCAGCTGTAGCAGTGAAAGTCTCACAGGGTTAACCACAAAGTCTGCCTGCAGCTGCTGCAGCTCAATACCCATCATTCACATGCGGCCTCACCAAACTGCCTTGTGACATTTTTGATTCATGTCAGGGACAGAGTACCATTGTTGGGGGGAAAAGTAACTATTTTATGAAATGTTCTGCAGGCTTTCAGTCATTTCAGTCTTTATTCTCTTCACTGTGCCACTCTCTAGGTTGGAAAAAAGTTCTTGCTTTGCTTTTCCACTTGCTGCTTTGAAAAATAAAGTGTTACTAGCTTGATTTATTAAAGAGCATGAGATTCTCAAAGTTCAGGAAGAGGCTAATAGTGGACTTTATTCTGCCTTTGCCATGTTGCTGTGACCCTTAGGGTTTGAGGGAGCTATTCCTCCTGATGGTATGAGTAGCAGGAGAAGTGGCACCAGACCCCTTCCAGCAGGAAGGATTCTGGGGCTCAGGGGAAGGCCCTCCCATTTTGTAGCAGGCAACTGGAAAGGATTTCTTGAGCGATTTCTTTTTGCTGTAAGAACAGGGCTGCCTGCTGCAGGTCTGCTGTCAGACCATCAGCTTGATTGCTGTGATCACCCTGGTGCAGTGGGCTCTGGGGATGGAGGCTCTGCTCGTTTACTCTTTTTAGTGCAGTGATAAAAAGCCTCTTTGTTTTTCACATTATGGAAAAGTTTTAAATTGTTTGTCGCTCATTGCCCTGGCTAACCCCATACTGTGCTGCTAGTTGGAGCTCCAGGGCCGAACACCTAGCTGCTGACTGGGACAATGGGACAGTATGAAAAGGGCCTTTCCCATTCTCATTCCTCCCAAGAAAGTGCTGCTCAAGGGCCACAATGCATTTTGTCAGCTCTAATGCCTCATTCGCTTCAAGCACGTACAAGGATTTGCAGTTTGAGAAAGCAAATCAAATTAATGCTCTTTCTTTTTTTTTTTTTTTTGATTCAGCTTATTTCTAAAGGTGTCATTCCCCCACATCTGTGTTATAACAGATGCTCAGATGGGGACAGTTTAACTAAATGTCCTAGTGAAAGGATTCATTTAAAAAAAGCTTGGTGCTAAAGTGCCCCCAGTACAGTGCTTGTTGCATTCAGGGAAACTGTAATGGGGGGGGGTGTGTGTGTGGAAGGAATCGTTTGACCCCTTGCATCTGCCCATACAGGGTTTCAGGCAGAAAGATATTGAAGTTTGCTGTAAAATGTTATGGAGTTTTGCTGCCTCTCCACAAAACAGAGCCTGCCTGGACTGCAGTATTGGGTCCAGGTTCTCCAGACGCAGCAATACAGTTCTGCTTCAGGCCTGATATGACTATTGAATTCAGAGATATGAACTTTGGCATTCAGTTATAATACAGACTGTGGCACAAAGCACTTGGGGCACAGCTAATGGCCGGCTCAGCATCTGTAGCTGTTTCATTCAGATGGTGGGGAAGTTGCTGGGCATGCTGCAACATGCAGATAGATGCAGCATCCTGGATGGGGTGAGAGGGTCCAAGCTTGATGGGCTTGTGCTTCTCTGGGCTTGTACTTCTCCATCCTTGTGCTTGAATGGTGAGCCCTCCTGGAAGAAACAACCCCAGGGAAGTCACTGCTCTGGTCCCCCAGTTTGCTTGCAGCATTTTGGAACTTGAGGTGTTAATGGGTGCCCATGTGCTGTGCTCATGGTTCTGCAGCATGCAGCAGTATCCAGGCCAGCTCCTCAGAGAGCTGCTTAAGGCCTGGCAGAGTTTATTAGCTCAGGCTCTGTGCTGTTTGAAACAGGCTGAACTGCTCCAGGACTAGGAGGAGCAGGAGAACAGTGTACGTGCAGCATTGCACCCATACAGAGCTGGCCTCAGAGTCTCTGCATCATGCCAGGCTTCATCCGCAACCTGGATAAAGCTGCTGCAGGTAATTGGGAGCTGCCTGTGCCTGACCGGAGGGCAGTGTCGAGTTAATTAAATGTCTGCAGGCTATTCTTAAGCCCCCTTTTTTTTTCCTTTGCAGCCCCAAAATGTGGAACTGTTTTGGGGAAAAAAAAAATTAAAAATAGAGGAGGGGAAAGGAAAATAAGTGTGTTGGGGAAATAGAGAATGAAGGACTTTTGCCTGGATTTGCATGGAACACAATTTTTACTTAATTGAAGACTGGTGCAGACTGATTTAGTCTCTTAATAATTTCCCTTTCTCAGGTATTTCAAATCTGTGGCTCAGCATGTTTTTTTCTGATTTTCCTGTTCTTTGGTTTAGTTTCCATTTTCTGCACTCGTGTTTTCTTCCCGATTCTTAATGTGCTCAGCCTGTTAAGATGAATATAAGATCTTAATAGTAGTATCTGAGATCATAATCTGTCTATATCAAAGGCCAGAATTATTCCCTGTTGTTTGTAAAGGAATTATTTAATAAGTAATCCTTGTAAGTGTCAACATTACACATGAGATGACATAACACTTGGGGAAAGTAAGGACTAAGCCAATATTCCCACACCAGCTTCAAAGCTAAGTATGCTTTCACATACAGATGCTTCCTATTTCTCATCTGTGGCTTCTATTTCCTCCTAATTGGAGTTGACGCTGGAAGTACCAGTTCTCCTTTTCCTCCTCCTGGATGTTTTGATTGGAATGTTAATACCATCCTCCTTCATTACCAGGCTCTCTGGAGCAGCATGCCACGTGCTTTAAGGTATAGGATTGTTTTTCCTGTAGAAGCTTAGTCTGCCCTAGTGTCAGAGGAGTGTTAATTCACAGCTGGCACAGCAGTCTGAGTCCTCATGTGCCGGCACTTTGGGAACAATTGAAATCTGGACCCAAATTTTGCCTTTCTGGTCCATCCTGCCCAAAAGCAATGAGTGAGCCCAGAGAATCAGTCTGTTCTGCAAGTAAAAGAAAGAAATCTTGGATGCTGAGCACATGCAAAATATTTTTCCCTCAGAGTGTTTCTACATGTTGAAAACATCAGTCTCTGCAAAAATCTGAAAGTGTTGGCCCCTGAATGGCAAATAGCTTCTCCAAGGCTAGGGAAGCCTTCTGTTTCTAGCAGAACCCCTCCCCCATCCCTCCCAGACAAATTCCATCTCCTCTCTCCCCCAAGAAATATTAATAAATTTCTGTTGTGTGAATTTGAAACATCAAATGTCATGGAGAGTTTATCCTTTCTGTTAACAAGGCAAGTCTGATCAAAACATCCCCAATCCATTCCTTCCCAAAGCAATCTCTGAGGTGGGGCAGTTCAGGAAAGGGGACTAAACAGGAAAATGTGTTGGTGCTCCTGTTCCCAGCTGGGGGTCTCTTGGTCCCAGAGTGCCTGCAGTCTCCTTGGGAGTTGTGTAGCTGCCCAGAAGTTGTACTAAATTCTTGAGAGCTTCAACTATGCATTTATCTCTTCTCTGAAATCACTGAGAAGGGATTTTAAACCACTGGTTTCCAAATACGTTTATCCCAAGGGAAGAGATTTAAGATTTCCCTGCAAAGATGCTATCTTGCAGTCCTTTAGGGCTGGGTGTGAAGCCACCTATCATGCTGTTGAGGCTGAGGTCCCAAGCAGGTATCTCTGCACCCAGGACTCTGCTGATCTCAAGTGCCCAGTGTCCACCTCAATCCGGACTCCTGGTCCATGGGCTCCCTGTGTGGGTGAAGGTAGCCTTTCACCTGCTTGCAAAAGTAATGTTCAAATGTAATTCGGCAGAGCTGGTCATTGCATCCAGAAAGTGAGTGTCCTCTATTGAGCGGCTGTTCATGTACTTGCAAGTCTTTTGGGGCAAGGGCTTCTTTTCCTTTGCGCAGTATTTGCATGGCTGGTGTGGCTCTGCTGTGATGTGGCACTGCAAATAATGCTTATAAAGTTACAATGCTTGAATCCAGGGGGGCTTTCAACATCTTTTCCCTACAAGAGTACGTAATGTCACAATGGCATGTAGATCTCTGCTTCCTCAGTGCTGACTTGCCAAATATGAAGCCCTACCTTCTTTCTTGCACTGATTTTCAGGATCTGTTTGGCTCTGCTGTCAGCATCTGTCCCTAGGCATATCCAGGTGCCATAAAGCATAGATTGTAAAAGGGCTGTTTTGTATTGCCACTGCATAAGTAACTCTATGGAATTTTAGCATCTGCACAGAAGTAATGATTTATTGTTAGTGTGTTATGCAGACTGGTGGAAAACAGTGATCCAGTGTGGATCACAAGAGAGGATCCACTGCATGGTGTCTGTCCCACTGTCCACATAAGAGGAGTGGAAGGGACTCTCATGATCAGGAGGAGTGGGAAGAAGGCTTTTCTTTACCCTAAATGAGGCAAGGCAAGTGCCATCAACACTGGCTCAACCTGGAAAGCCTGGCTTTGCCCTGGGCTTTCTGTACCTACGCAGTTGCCCTGAAGGAAGCTTTCTTGTCTCCTGGCAGGTGCTAGGCAGGTATAAAAGGGCAAGGTGTCTCACAGGGCTAGGACTCTGTTGGCATGAGAGCAACAGGTATTTTGAGACAAAGCTGCTTTTCAATGTTGTTTTTTTTGTTTTGTTTTTTTTTTTCACTTTTATGACTGAGTTCATGAGCTCTCTTGCCTCTTTTCAGACATAACTAGCCTGTGATCCTCTGATGCAAATCATATTGAGGCAGAACGGCTTCTTTACTTGTTCATTTTATCTAGAGTGAATGATACAGGGCTAATGTTCAGCTTCATTCTTTAGGTTTTGGACTTGTAAAAAGGCTGGTTTTAGAAAGCACTGAGGAATCCTGTGCACATTGTGGTGCCTTCTCTCAATTTCTTCTTGACGTTGAGTGATTTTTACTTCTGTGGAAATGAGGGAGAAACAGCCAGCACAGGCACAGGAAGCTTTATGCAAGCTTTTTTCCCAAGCTTAATCTGAAACTGCATGAGGTCTCCTGTGGTCCAGATGTGTGCTTTCCTTTACCAGACACTGTAGTGCTAATTGTTCTATGGCTTTGCACAAAGAACAAGTGGCCCACAGAGACAATACTTACGCTATCAAAATGATTTCAATCACTGACCTAAATGGCATTTGATCTAAATATATTTTTAGAGGCAAAATACAATAGCATTAGCCCAGAAATCTTGGGACAGACACCATTTTCCAATGCATTTGTATGCTACCTTGTATGTCTCTAGCACTGCTGCAATATAAATATGCCAACTACTGCCTCTAAATTTCCCGTCTGTTTCTGTTATCACAGTGCTCTTTCTGGAAATCCATACAAAATATAATGGAACTGTATCAAACCTTTTGTCTGATCTTCAATTCCTGAATGCTGAACAATAGTTTCCTAGAAAAGTGATACCCTCCTTATCTATTTGTTAACTCCTACTATGTATCACAAGGCATTCCTGCAAATTCCCATCAGCCATGACAAACTTATCTTGTAGACTTGTGTAGTGATTTTGATGGCTATACAGAGCTGTTTGTTTTATTTTCAACTAAATTAATATCGCTGTGATGGCATCTTCTCAAGCACTGAACTTTTAAAACTCTCCTAATATACTAATCAGCATGTCAGTGGAATATTCTTTCTGTACAGAGACAAGCCTGGTGGAACGGATTAGACTTTCACATGGCATTGCATAATTCAGAGAGCAGGCATGGTGCATATGATTTGCATTAATAGCCTTTACTGCAGCAGCTTCTCACAGGTCTCTCTCATTAGATCGTATGTGGAAGCTTCCAGACTGTCAATCAATTACAGTGATTTCCTTTTCCATATTTATTCCATCACAATCATTGACAGTTATCATTAAGTGACATTAATACAATACCACCTTGCATTTTCCAGTGGTCCTCTCACAGGGTGCTTAATCTGTATGAGGCTGGGAGGCTCCATTATACAGGAAAAAGGTATCCGCTCTCCCTGCTTAGTGTGGTGGAGAGGAGGGCAGAGCACCCTATGTCACAGTGTCTAGCAAGCCCTCCAGGCTGCTCAGGAACGGGGTCTGTTGGATCAAGATGGAGGTGACTCCTGCCCAGTGGATGCTGTGAGAGGTCAGCAGACTCATTAGGGGAGAAGGTGCTTTCAACTGCAACAGCTCAGTGCAGCTTGTGTGGAATATTCAGGTTCATCAGCCTGGACATTTTAGTATGCTTCTGTTTGCATTACCTTGTTTGGTACATATGCACCTTCCTGGTGGAGCCAAGTTTTCAGATGTAGCAGCTAACACTTCGACACTCTTCTTAGAGCTGTCAGAGCTCTTTTCTTCCTTTCGCCCTATCCTTCCTGGCTCACTGAATGTGCTTTAAGCCTTCTGCCCTGCCATGAGTAAACAAGGCTCAGAATTACTTAATCCCACTAGCAGTAGCATCCCTTATTGAATAGGCACAGTCCCAGCAGCACCACCACTATAGAGCAGGGGAGTCAGAATCATAGAATAGTTAGGGTTAGAAAGGACCTTAAGATCATCTAGTTCCAGTCCCCCTGCCATGGGCAGGGACACCTCACACTCAACGATGCCACCCAAGGCTCTGTCCAGCCTGGCCTTGAACACTGCCAGTGATGAAGCATTCACAACTTCCCTGGACAACCCATTCCAGTGCCTCACCACCCTTAAAGAATTTCTTCCTCATATCCAATCTAAACTTCCCCTGTTTAAGTTTGAACCCCTTGTCCTATCACTACAGCCCTGAATGAAGAGTCACCCTCCAGTATCCCTTTAGGAGCCCTTTCAGAACTTCAGAAAAACAAGTGTTGCCATTTCCACAGTGGAGCTAATGGCCTGATGGCAGCTGAAGGGCTCCTGCTGGCTCTTCCTCTGCAAAGTGTGTTACAATACCTGTGGGGAAAAGTGGGACTAGCAATCTAAGCCCCCACCTACTTGAGACCTTTCTTCTGAGGATCACCTTGAAGTTACTCTGAGGGGTCAAAGAGTGGGCATGAAACCTGCTGGCAAGTTTTACCTGAGAAATGTGTGTTACTTCAGCAAACACTGCATGGTGGATCGCCTGGAGCGCTGCATATGCTTCTGGCTATTGCTAGCCTTCCTTACTGCTTTGTTAGCTGGTGTTTGTTGAGACTTCTATGGAGTTAGGAAGGTTTTTATCCACAGTGCAAGAGTTTCCATAGGTCCTCTAATCCCTTATATACCTGAGGTCCACCCAAATTTGTAGAAGCTTAATTTTAAATTTAGAAGGTGACCTTGCTCTTTGGGGTGGGTGAGAGAAGAAATATATCTCTTGCAGATGATAAAAAAGGAACTGGTTTCGTATGCCCCATGGATTAGGCTGCAGCATTCCTGCTCAGCTTCCCCATACTGTACTAAAAAAGCTCTCATAAGAATGCCTTGAGCTCCCTTTGCATTTTTGCTTTGTTCTAGGCACTGCTTCTGCCTCTTTCAGTCTTGAGGTGCTTTTCCCAGCTCATTGAGCTGACATGATGAGATTCTTTCACCATGCATCAGTAAACACTCCATCAGCAATTCTGCACATGCCCAAGGGTTTTTCCACTCTTGTCTTTGCTGAATTTTCTGGTGCATCTTTCGTCATCTCTACTGCTAGACTAGAAACTTTTCCAGTTACTCCATCTCCCTCTTCTTTGACACATGCCAGAGACTAAGCAGGATCAGTTGCCACTGTATCCCTTTTCAAGACCCTCCTGAAGCTATTGCTGCCAAGTGTGCTGGATGTCTTCTTTCTCACTGTGCTCCACTTCCATCCTTGTCATTCATGGGTAACAGTTCAACGATCTTTCTCCTTCTCTGTCCACTGAGCTCATTTAAAATCCAAACAGTTTCTGGCTGTCAGCTCTTCTGTTTGTGACTTCCACTCTGTTTACTCCTCTTTTCAAAATCCTTCCTGTCACCTCTCATCTTTGAAAATTGTCAGAGCCGTTCTTCATTTCCCCATCTCTCTTTTGTTCTCATCCATGTCTTCTTGTTCCTGTTCATGAGTGCAGTTGAGAAGTTCCCAACAGTTTGCTGTTGTGCCCCCATGTTATTTTAGATATGTCTGTTGCTTAAGGTTTCCCAAAGCCAGTAGTAGTCCTAGCTTCAGGTACTTTCCAGTCATGCTGTCCTTTCAAGTTCTGCTTTGTAGTTCTGTAATCAGTTCTGTAGCTGCATGGAATTCACATAGTGCCTTTTCACTTTTTTAGGATTCTGAGTTTCATGCACAGTTTTAAACAAGCTTTCCTCCAGAGAGATATGGTCTCAATTTTGAATTTCCCTTATGTTTGCATTTGAATTTCCTTTATGTTTTGGTTGTTACATCCAGGTTTTAGGATTCTCCTTACATAAGCATGTGGTTATGGTGGACTTTGGATGCACTACCATACTTTCCCCAAAGGTCTGGGTGCCAATCATATTTCAGTTCTTGCTTTAGCCTAAGTTGCTTTTCCCCCAGGGTAGGATAATGTTCTCAACTTAAGTGCTGGCTAAATAATACATAGGCATCTAAGTAAATGTAATTTGATTTTTACAACTGGCAGATGCTTTAGTTGGGTGGCTTGAACATTTTCCTGTAAGCTTTACTGAATGAGTTATCTTTGCTAGCTAGTTATAGTTTATGGTGTGCAGATTTTTTTTCTGATCATGCAACCATTTGAGAACATGCCAGTAAGTAACCAATGCAGTATTTTTTTCTTCTCTTTAGAATAGGTCATATTACTTTGATGTTTGCCTTTTCAGGAAATGCTTTTTGATTTCAGTATTTGAAGCAGAATTGTGTACTCGTCTGCTGAAGAATGTAAACAGCATTCCATGTAATCCTGATCACTTAGTCTGCATATTAATAGGTCAAGATCGGTGTGCTAACAGTGATTTTTGGAGCCAAAACATATGGAACTTTAAATGCTAAACTAAACCTTTAAATAATGACTAAAATTGATATATATTCTGTGACTTGAAAAAGATTCAAACTGTGTCCTGTAAATTATTTCCTTCATTTCAAAAATAATTATATGATTGATTCTTGTCTATTGGTGACTTAAATATTCTATTCACAAAAATCGCTACGTCTCCTTTTAAGCAGGAGTGGTGGGCATTACTTTAGTGTAATATGTCTCTGTGTTCCAGCAACATGAATAGTGCTAAGCACTTGCTTTGCAGCTGAAGGTCTCAACAGAGCAGCCACAGAAAAATATTGCAGCCCTCTATAAAGCATAGGAGACCTTTTTTCAAGATCTGCTGACAAAAAGTACTAAAATATTAGAGTTGGATGTTGTTATTATCACTATTATCTGCTTTTGCCAAGCCTGATCTAATGATGCTGCAGCTTGGGATGGATTTGAGTTGATCAACAGAAGAGATACATGAAACAACCCCCTAGCATTTAACTGGTGTGCCACCTAAAAAACCTAAATTTGTACCAAGGACCTTTAAATAGCATGCACTGAGTGAAGTCCCATAGGATGATAACAGGGAGTGGGATGTGTGGAGTAGCTGGGTGAGAGCTTTCACATCCTCTTGGAGAAATTGTGTAATGAGATATATGGGAGGGCTCAGCGATTTGCTAATGACTTGAGTGCTGCTTCAGGAGAACATTTGTGTTATCTGTGGAACAACTTGTAGTATTTTTATGTGATTAATGAGAATTTGTCATCTGGAATACAGTCAGCACTGCGCTTTCGTAGCTGTGTTCCTCAAACTCTGAGCCAACCCACAGCGGAATATTAGAGGAATTACTCAGCAGATTACTTTCATGTTGTTTTTGTCAGTTTATTCATCCTAACGCCCATTTGATAAAAGAAAGGGGGTGTGAGAGTTTGTGTTAGGCGTTTTTGTTATTGTCTAACTTGTGGCTCTTTGAAAGGTCATGGGTACTTGAAGCTGTTTCAGACTGGTCAGACCATGGCTATTAGTCATGCAGCATTATTCATCTAGTCCCTTTCTTTCTATCCTCTCTCTATCCTTTTAGCTAAAGAAGTGTTCTTTTGGAGAGGAAACAATAGCTAAAGGAAACTTCCTCCTCTCCCTCTCCTGCTCCCACACACCCCCCACCCCCCCCAGCCGGATGTTGAGTTTTTCTACCAGAATTTAATAGAAATTATTGGCACACCGTTGGCTACAGGATGACCTGACCTCCCCTGTGACAGTTCATCAGAGCTGGATGCAGGATACATCTTAGTAGTTTTGTCTGCTTGTTTTCCTGTCGTGTCAAGTGTAGTGGTTGTGCTGTATTAGTCCTTACTAGGAGACCTTCTGGGGCTTAAGTGGTTTTCTGTTACAGGCTGCTTGTTCTGTAAGAATTATTTAACACCACTCCTCAAAGTTTCTCTTTCAGCTACTTCTTTGATAAAGTAGCTGGGATTTTGATAAATAAGTGAAAATCTGGCCATGCTTCCTTGGATGAGGACCCCGATTGATACTTGTTAATGTGACATACCTACTTTTTGTAAATGAAAGCTGGTAGAGGCTTATGCTGTTAGGTGCTAGTATTGCAGTAGAGCCTAGTGAATACACCCGCCTTCAGCCTCTGTTTGTCTTGGTCCTGTAAGGATATTAAAAAGTGTTCTTTGCCCCAAAAGTGCACCTGTGTGACAGGCAACTGAATGGAAATGAGAAGTGTCAAAAATACAGAATATTTTAGGAAACTGGTTGCTGCACATAATTCTTAGTCAATCAGCAGCAGTTAATGCTTTTATAAGACATTTGATATGTGAGTGTGAAGACTGGCAAAAAAAGGATATTTTCTCCACTGAAAAGAAATGGAAACTGTTGTAATTTATGTACTGTTATGATCCAAGATACAATGGTGGAACCTGCATATTTCTGGAGTATGCCTCAAAATAAACAAAAGGCGTATTTCTGGAATTGGAACTAGATGACCTTAAGGTCCTTTCCAACCCTAACCATTCCATGATTTTATGATTCTGTTCAGGTGATGAACAGAAAAGCCATGCAGACAATAGACTAGATATAAATTCATGCTAGATTAACATTTTATTTATGTTGGCATCTAACTTTAAATATCTAGAAGCCAAAGCTCATTTGAATAAAGTCTTAAGATTTATTTTTATGTGCCCATGATCAGTAAGTGTAAATCGCAGACTACACAGCAGCAGATAGTTACTGTGGTCTGATCAGATCTTAATGTACAGAATGGCTCCAGCAGGGTAATGTACATGTGTAAACTAAAGTTCTATACAGGTTCCAACCCAGTTCATGGCTTTGTGCAGCACACTAGTTTTGTGGGCTTCACAGGAGGGTTACAGCAATTTTGTTTTCGAATATTTTTAGTATGTGTGTGAGAACAATCCTATGTTTCCAGTATCTGCATAAATAGCAGTGCAAAACACTTGCTTTCTGCATACAGTGATGCTGTCAAAATATCACCTGTCTTGAAAATCAGTTTTCTCTGGAGAAGCAGAGCTGTAGGGACAGCTGTGGCTGGAGCCTTGTGCGCCCCTGCTTGCATCCAGAGGCTGGGTCCTGGCCAGGCAACACCTCTGCCGTACACTGGCAGCCCATAGCAGAGAGGATCTTGGCAGGGGGATGTAGCCCTCAGGGAAATTTGAGGGATGTGAAAGGCTGTTGCTGATGGATCCTGAATAAGCCTTTTTTTTTTCTTTGGGTATTGTCTCTACTTTTCTTGGTGGTGGTGTGTCATGATGTGCTAGTGAAGGTCTGCAGAAGGGCCTGAGAGTTGAACTTTCCTAGAGTTTAAGGTACTCATGTTTCAGAATTTTCATTACTTGATTTTACTAAGTGCAGTCTTTACTGATTTCACAATTGGGTAAACAATACTACTACTAGTAATAGTGTTGTTGCTGGGATGGATGTTAGGCCACAAATGAGCAAGGTTTGTATGGAGGGAGGGCTATGTTCTTGCAGGAGCAAGCCATGTAGCTTTGCAGATGACTGTGTGTGTTCTAGAGCCTGTGGGTAATTCTCTAGGCATGCAACAGAGAGCAAAATTCAGGCAATGCTGCACTGCTTTTGAGGAGGCAGAGAAGCCTTTTATAGCTTTAGGTATTGCAGTTCTCATTTTCCTATTAGGAGAGGTTGTTAAATGTTATTTGTCAGCAATGGCTTTCTGACATATCTCCCTGAATTTCTTTCCCCACCTCTGAAGCTCACCCTTCGTTACCAGGTGCTGACCCTGTAGGAATACATGGCTTGGACTACACCTGCTGGGTACAGAGAGGCTGGGGGCTAGTTTATGGCGCTTGGGGCCAGATTGGTTATCCACTGCCCTAAATATCACTGTGCTCAGGTGGGTGAGTTAGGAGTCTTGGGAAAGTGTCTGCAACACAGAGACCAAGCAGTGCTTGCTGACCTATGGGCCATAGGTACCCAGGCAGGCAGCTCCTTCTTCCAATGGTGATTAATGGCTCCCTGTGCAGTTAGGAGGCCAAGTGCCCACCCTGGAAGCTGCACCTGATCACAGCTTCCCTACCCTCATGGCAGATAACTGGTGCAAGCAATAATATAAAAGCAGATCTGGCTGCAAGAAGGAGGGAGTATGCTGCTACCAAGCCTGGGTGTTCCCCCTCGGGCTGCTGTACTCATGAGATGCTCTTTGGCTGGTCCCAAGGTGCTCTCCCCTTTCCAAACCCATATGGTAGGTTGGCCAAGCTCTGAGAAGCAGGACTTATTTGTTCACCCAAGGAAAAGGCAGCTTGTGAGTTGCCCCATTTTCTCTCTGCTGAGGAGAGAGACAAATGCCAGTGGCCCAGGCATACTCCATGGCTGATCTTTGAAAGCCCAAAGTCACTGCACACCATGCTTACTTTCTGGAGGCTTTGTCTTAGTAAAGGCACAGTCAGAATTGGAGGGAGAGCTTTAGAGCATCACCCCCAAATCTTCCTCATTGGAGTCTTTTGTGCCCACTTGTTTTACTCAGTGCATCAGGAGCTAGTACCTCATGGGCTGTCATGTCCTTGGAAACTTGTCTGCCTTCTGGTTTTTTTTGGGGATTAGTTAACCTTGTACTGGCTGGTCCCTGAATTGCAGGTTTTGGCTATGTGGTTCTTACTGTGTTTCATACCACTGGTGCTTTGTGCCACCATTTAGAGCAAATGCAGGTCCCAAAATAACCTTGAGGCTCCCTGGCTTGGTTGGGGAGCAGATGTGCTGGCAGCATGGTGCATTTGGCTGTGGAGAAAGGGGGATGTTCTGGCTCTTCTTTCCTTGGAGTCTCTCTTCCAGCTAGTCTCTTACATGACATTAATGGAAGTCTAAACATGGTCAGGAGTAAGAGGGTTAAGCAGTGGCCTCTGTGTGTCAGTCCACAGGGAAAGGGACATAGAGCAGAAGGACCAGGTGGAAAAAGGCAACCTGAGATTCACCAGACCTTGTATGATGGAAAGAAATTACTTTTGTTTTTTTTAATCATGTTCGGTTTAGGGAATTTCCATTCTTCTCTTGGCTGCAGATTTGCAGTTGAATAATGCCAACTTTGTACGTAGTGATAAATATATGCAAAATTTTCTTGATAGAAAAGTTGCCAAAGGGGATTACATAGCTTAACCTCAACAACACACACAAAGCAGGACTGTTAAAAGCAAAATCCTGAAAACCTAGAGTATTTTTATTCAGCAAACACTATTAAAATTGTTGATAGGAAAATCAGATTATCCAAGAGTAAGAGAAGGGAAATAGGGCAAGCTAAGTTAGTTGAATGCTTCCTTGCCATACCATAAGACTCAGCTGCTTCAGTGCTTCTTACAAGATTTCAAGACCCAGTGGCTTCTGTAAATCTGCTGTGTGCTTGCTATTCAAGTGTCTGCAGTTTTTGCTTCCCTTGAACTTACAGTAGATAAATAATCATAATTCTAGCTACAGGCTGGACAGTACAGCCGGGTGTTGCCTAAACTTTGGATGCAGATACCTGCCAAGCACCTGAATCCTGATTTGCAGCAACTCGTATTAAACCTCTATGGAGAATCTTTCTAGTATGCCAAATTGGAAAAGAATGGGTTTGGGGATGGAAATTCAGATTAACTGCTTCGAAGAGTGTGCCAAGCTCTTTTCACTTGTAGGTTCAAGCAGATAGAAGTGTAACTCATAAGAGGTGAATGGTATATCAGTCCTCATTTTAGCTTATCTTTACTCTCTCAGCATGTTAATAATTGGTGCGTCCTAGCAGAAAATATTTTTCCTTTAGTTGTGGATAATATCCATAACATACAGATGTAGCCAGCAGCTGCTTTGCGATACTAATCTTAGAAAATGATGTAATGTAGCAATAACTACTTCTGAATCATTGCTGATTTATGAATTGAGAATGTTTGCAAATTATGGGTAAATTTAGCTAGCTCAAGTGAAATTCTTGGTCAGGTGGTAATGTGGGGCTGTTGGCTGGTGCTCCACTTGGAGCTTTTGCTCCGTTGGCATGGTCATTCCCAGTGGCTTTCCAGAAATACTTCTCATTTTGGTGGGTTGCCATGGGAGGAGTGCGGAAGGAAAAGTAAAATGCTGACAGCATTGGCATGTTATGCTGACAGTATATGGAGCTGTTGGTGAAAGAATGACTTGACTCCATTCACCTCTTGTTTTAGATACATTTTGGATGTTGGGGCTTCTAAAGAATGAAGCAGTAGATTGAGAGGTGAAATACTTAGGGTCTTCAAAACCAGGATGATGGTTCTAAAAGGGGCCTTTTTGTCTTTGCTTCAGTTTGCTGTGTGGTCAAAGGGTCCTCCCCTGTCTCTCACTTCCCCAGGCTCCAGCTAATTTCTTGATGTCTCTGCCCAGCAATGGGCAACTTGCAGCAGGAAGTTGGTAGAACTCCGTTTTAAATTCATGCTTTCAGTGAAGAGCTATTAGTAGAAGGACACCTAATTATCGTAATAATAATTTACCTAACATTTATCTTGCACCTTTTCTTAATCCTCAGAGACCTCAGTTTTTTGAGGTGACTATGAGATGGAGTACAACATGCTGATTGTGCATAATAATGTCACAGAATTGTTTGAGAGGAGGGAAGAAATAGCTGGTGCATGGAAACGACAAGAGAGTGTAGTGGAATTATAGTTATTTCAACGAAACAAAGTAATGCCCTACTGACAGGATGCCTGAGGAGAGGAGCATAGGGGATGACTGCTGTATAGAACCTTGTCTTTGAAACTGCGCAGTTATTTTTGCTATATAAACCCAAACTGAACCTGTTCATCCTCAATTTAGCAGATGTGTGTGCTGGATGTGTTTAAAACAAAATAAATGCAAGATTTAATTCCTTTTTCTTTTTATTTTTAATCAGTTCTTTTTGTTTCTTTGTTTTTAATGAGATGGTTGGGTCCTGAATTATTTTTGAGCCTGGGTCACCCTGCTATGTCCTGGGAAGAATGACCTTTTGTTAAAGAGGCTGTGGAAAAAGTAGAAAGTATCCAGACTCATGCCAGGTTATAACAGTCTTATAGATTGTGCTATAGAAATATTGACTGTGATCAACAGGGGTACAGGAAAGCCAACTGATTATGAAGACCAGCTGAAAAAAGAAACTGCAGATGGAAGATAACCACTTTCCCAGAACGTCTGTGGTAAAGACTTTCTGGAAATTAACAGTGGGCGCACAAATGTGTGCTTCCATGTAGGATGAGACTGGTTTGCGTGACTGGGTGCGAATCCAAGTTTTGAGGAGTGGGGTGTTGCACCTTGGGAGCCCTCTCACTGACTGGTTTATTGCAGAATAATCTGGGAGGATTAGCTAAATCAAGAACAAACCATTCTGAAGGAGTTGGCTTTTCTGCATCTGGAATCATGCCACAATCATTTAATATAAGAGAATCAGGCCTATAGTCATGGAGGGAATTTTTTAAAGATCTCTTGTTCCCAGCATAGCTATTGTGCTCAGTTGATGGCCATTAAGGCAGAGGCTTATTCCATTTTTATAAGAAATCACTTGCTTGAAAAAAAAAAAAAAAAAACAGAAGTTATGAGCCAGTGCCCTATATCTGCTACTCCCTAAGTGGAATAGAGAGATGAAGGAGGGAATTTTGGTGATAGCCAACTGCTGATTGAGTGAATTGCTTTTAGCAGCATGGAAAAAAGTGTGAGAACACCATGAGCTATTATTTTACAATTATCCTGTTTTTGACACTCTTGGCCTCTTTGGGAATTAGACTCTGGATAAGACATTATTTTTTCTGTTCCTTTAGCTGCTGAATATAAACTTGCACCTTTTCTTATTCTTTTCCAAAATATGGCTTTCCCCATATAGTTAGTCAAGAGGAGTGTGATAATCTCTGGTTTTGGTTGCGCCTTTGTTGGATTTTGGGAGGAAATACCATGCTACTTTGACTTCCCTGGTAGGCTAGACTGTGCCCTTTATTACTTCGTTTAAACTGGCCCTGAGGTTTATAGTTGCCAGTCCCTCTTTCACCTTTGAGACTGCGTGAGTTCCCAACCTCATGAAGTTTAACCCTGCCAAGTGCAAGGTCCTCCACCTGTGTTGGAGCAATCCCAGTCACAGCTACAGGATGGACAGAGAAGAGATTCAGAGCAGCCCTGAGGAGGACTTGGGGGTGTTGGTTGATGAGAGAATGAACATGAACCGGCAGTGTGCACTCACAGCCCAGAAAGCCAACCGCATCCTGGGCTGCATCAGAAGGAGTGTGACCAGCAGGTCGAGGGAGGTGATCCTGCCCCTCTACTCTGCTCTCCTGAAACCTCACTTGGAGTATTGTGTGCAGTTCTGGTGTCCTCAAC
>JASSUY010028475.1:0-39620 GCA_032466535.1 Forpus xanthops | reverse complement strand
ATCCCAGCAGTGGTTGCATCCCAGCAGTGGTTGCATCCCAGCAGTGGTTGCATCCCAGCAGTGGTTGCATCCCAGCAGTGGTTGCATCCCAGCACTGGTGAAGGAGAAAGAAGGTATGT
Organism: Forpus xanthops; assembly: GCA_032466535.1. NCBI lineage: Eukaryota > Metazoa > Chordata > Aves > Psittaciformes > Psittacidae > Forpus > Forpus xanthops. The sequence goes on along the minus strand of JASSUY010028475.1, from coordinate 39,501 downwards.
AGAAACAGGAGGAGGGCTGGCATGCCACAAGTCTGGCTTAGACTGATTCAGATCACTATGGACCTGCAGGCTCAGTCCTAGCATGGCGTATCTCTGTAGGAACGTTGTACACCATTGCAGGACAGGAGGAATAGATTAGCTCTTCTATTTGTAAAGCTCAAGTTGGAACAGAAGGCAACCAAATGAAATTATAATGAAGATCAGAAATGATGTTGAGACTGATTTGCCTCTGCACTTATGACGATACAGTCTTTAGATACAGTGCCTTCATTAGCACAGCACTTCCAACAAGTGTGCTGTAGCATTCACCTAATGGAGAGATGGTAAGGATGTTGTAAAGTTCCTCTCTTTTTTGCTTGGAAGCCTTGATAATCTAGATTCAAAATCATAGTATTACTGTAGTTTTGCATGTTAATGCATTTGTTTTGTCTCCTGTCCCATTTTCTTACATCCTTTGACATGCCTAGTAATACCATATCCAATTTATTTACTGATAGTTTCCCTGTAGTAATGGCAAGACTCAAAATGCGAGAATGGTGGTGCTGTGCTGCTTCAAAGCTTTTCAAGTTCTCAGTTCCTTTGGTATTATGGCTATGGTGTTAAATAAAATTGTATTGTGGTCACTTCAGTCCTAGAATTGAAAAAGAATGAAGAAGTTTTCCTCTCCATGTGCTCTGTTCTGCACATCCTGCAGTTAGCTAAGTCACTGTCTTCTGTTCATATTCTCTAAACCATGCACTTTGCTCTGTCCTTCATCCATTGGCTAGTCTGAATTCTTATTCTCTGCCTTGCAACAATAACATCCCTGTCTGTTGACACAAAATCTCTATTTCCATTATATTTAATGGAGATTTCACTCTCCTTTTTCACCCACACTCCACAGAATGCATCAGGTGCAGCGTTGCGTCCTCAGCAAAATCATGCATTCTTGGCGCACTGTTAACTTGGCAGACCCATCTTTCGTGCAGAATTGTGGCTACAGAGCCTGTACCTTCATTTGTAGTCTAGGATACAAAGCTTGGGTGAAGGAAGACTGGAGCTGGGTGTATACTTTAGTAACTGCACTGGGAAAGTCCCAGTTAGAAGTCTGCTCAGCAAAGACAGGGCTATAGTAAGTATGTCACTAGGAGGGGAGCAGAAAGCCAGCCTTTGGTACTACAGGCTCTGTGAACAGGAGTTTCTTAAGCCTGCATGAGGATGGCTACAGCTGCAAAATCATATGTTTCTCTTATAATTGTCTTGTGCAAATGTTTTCAGATGCTTTGAGCTCCTTTTCTGTGGGCTTGGAATACACTCATGAGCTCTGCTTGGCTCCTTTGGTTTGGCTTCACTTTGAAGCCTAGACCCTTTGTAGATGGGCTCATATGCCCTTGGGGTTCAGCTTCTCGAAGGCAAGGAAAAAGGGTGGGTGCACAGCCAATTCACTGGTGGTGCCAAAATGAGCTGTGACTCATGCTAATCATGCAGCCTTTCCTAATCCATCCCTTCCTAGTCTTTCTTGGATGTTTTGCTGAGATGTGATTTAACAATAGTGACATTTAAAGTTTAAGTATCTGAATGAATCATCTTGAGATGAGCGCAGCAGTTCATAGCTCAGAGCTTTGGTTTCTGAGTGCGTCAGTAATGCAGCTGGATGTGCTGATACATGCGATACCAACACTAGATACCATCACTACTTCAAGAACAACAAAATCTGTGGATTTCTAGTACACACAGTGCTTAGTACTGCCATGATTTCACCTCCTTAAATCATACATTTCCCTCTTTTGTCCTGTGTGTGAGGAAGCTGTTGTGTTTTTTCTGCTGGTGAAAGGGTGGAAGGGCTAATGGCTGCCTGATTTGCCTATTGAGGAGAGGTGGTCCTCTCAAAGCTGAGCCATCCTGTAGGATGGAAGACTGTCAGGGGAGTCTACTGACCCTGGAAGTGGAAGAGGGATTGAGTTGACTGGTAGGAAGCCCTACCCTTGGGGAACATTTGGCCTAGTGGCACCTCCTGTTGCTACTCTACTGTGAGATGAAGTCCCATGGAAACAGGTTACACCTCACTGCAAGGTGGGGTCCCGTGGGGATCTTGTAATGGAAGAACATCTCCATGCAGCAGTCATCTTCATTTGCTGTTTAATGTTCTTGCCCTTTTCCAATGATGGCAGACATCACTCCTGCTTCTGGGAAGCAAGGGTCTTCTCTCATGAGCCGAGGTCCTTATTCAGAATTTCCTCAGTAGCCATAGTGGCAAAAGATTACTGGATTTTAATTCTGTTTCTGTTTTTCAGTAGTGCGGAAGGCAGTGGGAGGTGTCCTGAGGAAAACTTCCACTGGGTGTAGGAAAAGAAAGAGGAATACAAGCACTAGTTTAAGTATAGCAAACCCACAGTAGTCTTGTGGTAGGCTGTGGGAGGAGATGAATTATAAAGGTGCTCTTGAGGGCTGCCTGAATTTCTGTTCTATAGCATGGTGGGGTTTATCTTTTTAAGGATTTAATAGTTGAGATAGATAGCCTGTCCAAGCAATGTCTGTTGGATGTTTGTTATTGTTAGGGAGGTTTCATTATGAATCATTTGTCTGCTTTGTGAGTTTTAATTAAAATAAAGTGTCACAATAAAGACTGAGAGCCAATTCTGTATAAGTGTCTGTACAGAGAGAGGGGGGACAGAAGGGGCTATTTGGTGGTAGATATATATCCTTGGGGACTGGTGGATAGCTTCAGTCACTCTAGTGTGTAGCTGAAACCGGTCTGGGGACTGCACTGTGCCTAAGGGCACATATGCTGCCTGGGGCTATGCTGACAGGGTGTTACACAACCCCTGTCCTCTCTTTCTTTCCTCCTGTCCCCAATATATGTTTCTTAGGAAACAGCAAGACTGAAATTTGTGGAGAAGCTCTACATGTACGGAGAGGGAGAAGAAGGAAAACCCCCCTCAAATGCACTGTCAGTTAAGATTTGTTCCTTAAACATCTCGTGTTTATGCTTAGATGCTACAACAAAGCAGGCAACATGTTTTGTCTACAGACTAGCCCATGAACCAAGTTTAGTATTAGCTGCCTTTCATTCCTTTTAGATAATCTGCTACTGCTATTAATAGCAACACGTGCAAGCTTCCTGGTGTCCGAAATTGCCTGGAGATAACAAGAGATTTTTGCCATTAGGCATTGTGCAGGGCAATGGCCTTTTGTGGCCGTCAAAGACTTGATCTGCTGGATGGAACTGCTGGAAACATCCCAAGGAAAGAGCCCTCTCTCAGTTCTTCCAGAAATGGGACTCACAACCAGGCTCCTTGATGTCCTCGGACCTTGCCTAGTTCTGCAGCTTGCTGCAGCTCACAGGCTCCTCAGCTTGCCTGCCTCACAGTTGCCCCTGTCCTATGCCTGGCCATATGACCTCTGTTAGCTAAAGCATTTCTAATAATGAAATTTTTCAGTCCAGCTTGTATGAACACAGCTGGCCAAGAGGGTGACTGCATGTGAAGCTGCACTGTCAGATATAAGGGGGTGGTAAATTTTGGCAGGAAGGTGGTGACAAGCTAGAGGAGAGCTGGGAGAAGGGGTCCAGACCTATTAGCCTGCATCAGCTGCAGCCAGAACAGCATGTCTAACTGTAGCCAGAGCAGCTTGGCAGTGCTTACAGAATCTGCTGGTAAGCTGACCACTAATAGAGCCTATAAAGTCAGTCAGATTTTTGGCAGACGTTCAGACCACTGTGTTCCTGATGGAGCTTTTAAATATCTCCTAAAAAAAAAAGTATCCAGAATTATCACAGAGAGCCCTGTCCTCTGGAGCTGGGCCAAGGCCCATGAATGAAACAAAGCTGACAGCTCTGAACTGCAGCAGATTTGCAGGGGGAGTGAGAAAAGAACAAAACCCTCCCCTAAAACACAACCCACCCCAAAACAAAACAGCAACAAAAAAAGCAGCGCTTCAGAATATAGAACATATTTCTGTGTTTTGAAGTCTCACATCACAGAAGCAAGGTTTCCTGCCTGCCTCAATGTATCTCTGGTAACGTGTTCTCTACAGAAACCTTCAAAAGGAAAGCGTGTTTTTTTTTCTGATGAAGCAGTGCATGGGGTTGTAGTCTTATTTTTGAAGCATGTATGAAATTGGGAGGGATGAATCCCAAAGTGTTTTTCATTCCTTAGTATTTACATTTGTTGAGATACAGAAAGAATAGCCACAAGAAGATGCAAGGGGTAAAATACTGGGAGGAACGCATGTGTCATGGTCCAAGCCTCTTGGATAATCAGTGCAATAGTTTTATATGACAGAGCTGCATTATAGTAGAAAAACTGACCTTTTCAGGATTTTTCCATATGTGGCAGGTCCAGTCTGTTGGTTATGATACATGCACAGTACCTGCCGACAAACTGAGAAGCTGTTTGATGACCTGTTGTGCAAAGAAAAATGGGAGCTCTCAGCACGGCTGCATGCAGCTTGACTGGAGGGAAATAGCATAAAAGGGGCTGGAATAAATTGGTTCCACTGCAAGCTTACTCGGGATAACTAACGGGGAAATGGTTAAATGCTAGTGCACATCTTCATGGGTGCAGGAAACTGTAAAACTTTCGTATATCGAGCAAGAGAAGAAGCAATATAACCTCTGCTGTGCATAGGATCCTGGGAGAAATAGGCAGATAAGAGAAAAGCACTAACCAGTGGGGTTTTAGGTCTATGTGTATTTTCTGTCCTTTGGTATTAGCACAGAGCATTACTGGCAGTCCATCCCTGGAGTTTAAATAGAATGTGAGTGCTGTTTGATTGCTTGAGTGAAAACAGTTTGTGTTTTTTTTTTTTGTTTTTTTTTTTTGTTTTTTTTTTTTTTTTTTTTTTTTTTTTTTTTTTTTTTTTTGGCAGCTACCAAAAATATTGAAGCCAAAACCCTTAAAGGATTGCACAGTGTTCAACCATTTTATTTGTGTGTGTGTGTTTCCCCCTTCCTTCCTCTGATCTGTTTATGTGAAACACTGGCAGAAAAGAGTAAATACAGAGAAATAGACATATATTCTTTTTATTCTTGGCAGGCTGCTTACAAAATAGAGCGCTTTTGAGGTGAATTTAGAGGAGTATGTATATATAAACAGTATCTTAATAAATTCTGAAAGTCCAGTTCTGATTTTGTACAAGTACATTAACTTGTGCCTTTATCTCTCTCACTGCTTATATCTATTGCAGAGCCTATTTTCCTTTCTTTAGTTATATCCTGACTGGAGGGCATTTGTGCCTTTGTGTTGATGCCATTACCTGCCACCTTTTCTGTTTCAGCTGTTTTAATTATCGCCTTACTTTTCTCAATATATCATCCAGAGAGAGATACTACTTACTGCTGCACTTGGAGCATAAAATTGGCAAAGTGCAAAAGTTGCCAATTGTGAAAAGTGCTCAGACAGTACTGATTTACTTGCTCTGGTCAATGTGAAAAGTGTTTTGTTTCATGTCCTGGGTTCAGGGTTTTATTACAGACATAAGAGTGATGGCCACATATTTCTGGAAGGAACAAGGGAAGGTTGGTGCCCTACAAGCCAGGAAGAAACTGTCAAGGAGAACAACAGCAAAGAGCATTGAACTGCAATTACAGCCTAAATATGCCTGCATTTCATCACTGTGGTAAAACCCTCTAATTTCAGTAGTCTGCTCAGTCATCTTTGACTATCAGGTGCTGTTATTGTAAAATAATTAATGACTTGTCCCAGATTCAGAAAGTGGGTTTAGTAGGATTTCCAAAATGGTCCTTTTCTTCTTCTCATCACGAAGCCCAGTCCCTGTGGTCTGAGAGACAGCCCCAAAGCAAAATGTAGTTCTATTGGTGAGAAATAGCATTTCCCATTACAGGGAGGATGGGGAATAGTGTGGTTACCCAACCCAGAAGGCACCTCTAGTCCTTGCTTTTACCTGAAGCGCCACAGTCTCCTGTCACAGTACGAAGCCATTGCTTCAATACTGACCTGAGGGAATGGGGCATGCCTGCACCACAGGTGGGATATTGGAGCCACAGAAGTCCAGGGTCTGCCTCCATGTAGTGATGCCCTAGGCTCTGCCTGTCCTGCATGGGCTGAGCAATGAGTGAGGGTAGTACCACACCCATACTGATGGAGCAGCATGCAGGAAGCTCATCTGATGCTCCCTGATGGAGAGTATCTTAAATTTGATCCTATTCTGTCAGGAAAAGTTATGTGCATATTACAGATGTGCTAACTTTCAGTACACAGCATTTAGGTCACTTAGTCCATACCCATCAGTAGTGAGTGATCGTGGCAGACTTCGCAGAGTTCAGTTGGGATTTCAGTATTTCTGCAGACTTTTGTTTGAAAGACACTTAAAAACTGGAGGTGGCTTAAAATAAAATAAATCAAAATTCCCTTCTCCAGCTCCAATAAAATCATGCAAATGGAGTTTTGACTTCAAACTCTCTGCTCTGATCTTGGCTACTTGTGCTTTCTGATGTACATCTGAAGGCATCTTCCTTCTAAAAATAGGAAATCTCATTGTGTGGGAGGTGTCTTTAAACAATGTTCTTTAGAATATAAATATTATTATTACTTAAGCTAACCCTGCTGTAGAGAAGTTCACAAACTTGTGCTATGTGGTGGCTGCCTGCTCTCTATAGGAAGTGTCAAATGCTTTCAAACACAGGCTTTCTGGGGACCTTTCTGCAATGGGACGTGGGGTTGTAGCTCACAGCTTTCTGTAGGAGGCTGTATGACACTTTGATGCCTGTGAATTATAATGGCCTTCAAGGACTCTGCACCTTACAGGCTCAAGCCATTACAATATTGAGTTAATAATTAGTTTTTAAATACCACTGTAACTTTCATTTGTGATAGAGATAATTTGCAATCATATGCTGCTTTGGATGGGATGGAGCTTAAATTGAATCTAAAATGAGGAACATCACTCAAAACAGACTGAAGGAGCTAATTATTTTATTAGAAATACAGCTGTGCTTGGCGTTTTAATAACCTTAACAGATCAAGGCATAAATGCACATAGAGGCCTTTAACTAGAACTTGTATTGCCATGAGACTGTAGCCTTTGATGTATTCTTTCTGGTTTATCAAATGCCTTGGTACTGCTGCTCAGTTTATTTAATGTGTTTTTTTGCTAGCACTTGATTAGGAAGTCAATAATTCATAAATAGGTGGTAAAATTAAGTTTAGATTAAGAAAATGCTTGACAAGGTGAGATTACAAGTAGAAGGGCTCTGAAAAACCTTGTTTGGTTGTCCCTGTTGAGCTGCCCTGCTGAAATAGGGGGACTGTTTTCAGGAGCTCATGGCAAATGTGAATCCTTGAATACCCACTGTTTTACTGGGTGCTGTGGAAATCATCTAAGGTGGGATTGGGGGTTTAGGCTCTGAGGCAGAGGGAACTGAAGACATGTTCCTGACTTTTGGGAGATTGCTTGAATCTCTGGGCTGTGGGATGAGAGGCATGGCACCATTCCAGTTTCTCAGATGTGTTTTCCATCCCTGTTCATCCTCAAAAAGAAAGCTAGGGTGTCTGCAGAGAGGGCTGGGCTGGGGAATCGGGAGGAGCAGTTCCTCGAGCGGAAGAGCATTTAAGTGACCTGAAACTACATCTTTTGAATCGTTTTCCTAACTTTCACAACATGAAGAAATGCGCTGGTATTAGTAAGGCACACAAGTGCCTAGGTTACAGTATAGCAGTGTGAGTAATGTGTGTACTTTGCATATAAATGGTGAAATATTAGCAACAGAGCTGCTTTGCAGTTGGGTGTGTTTTCATTAACCGTACCAGCATGCTTTGGACTGAAATGATACAGACTGAAATCACCTCAGGATTCACAACTTGTCCTTCGAAACATGGATAAACTCTTCAGAGGGCGGTGGTCCTACAAGGGTGTAAGATGGAAAAGATACACAAGTCCAGCTTGCCTTTTGCCCTTTTAAATAATTTCTGTAGAATATGAGCTCCCTTTAGTGAACTGCTTAGAGTAAACCAGGCCTGGACTGCAGACTCAGAGCTAACAAGGAATTTCTGTAGTCTCAAAAAGTTTTGGCTGCTTCTCAAACACTACATCTCATATTTGCCTTTGTGGTACCTTTTTCCAGGTAAGGTCAGGACCTGAAAGCTAAGCTGTGCTTGGAGAAGTTGAGTGAGTTATGCAGAGCTCCCTGTCTAGAAGAAGTCTCGTGAGATGGGAATTTCTCACTGGATTTCAAGGGTTTCTGACACCTGCCTGTTGTGAGAAAGCTGGTGTTAGCCTTGCTTGTGGTATTCTCTCAGCTGTGACTCCAGAAGCTAATAAATAATGGCTTTAAATGGATCCAGGATACTCATAAGAGGCATAAGGGACCTGCAGGTTTGGTCAAAGGCCTTGGTCCTCAAGGGTGTTTCAGTATTTTTCCCAAACCATCAAGCCAGGCTAACAAGATTAGAATCATCTAATACAGCTCCAGTGCCCCTGAAAGCCGTTTTACTTTGCTCTATATTCACTTCTTGCTCAGACTAGTACTGTGTGAGAATTGGGAAGCTATCTGACCTGTTTGGAGATCAGCTTTTGCAATGAATGGACACATGTGGGAACGGCACAGATTTCGAGGGTGCTGCTTTGCCACCTGGATGAAAATCGATGACCAGGGTGGGTGGGGGAAGGAGTTTACACCTGCAGTGGTGAAACCAGTCATCAAGGGTTGCAGATCCCTTAAGCTCAACACACCCCACCCAATCATCCATCAAAATAGATGCATTGCATGCTTTGCTGCACATAAATTCAGGGTGGGGGCATGAAGGGAAAGTGAAAATGTCATATTAGTGTGTACTTTGGTGTCACTCTTCTGCTTCTTCTGTATGCTATTCACACCCTGTTTACAAATCTTGTCTGACAGATAACTAGCTCTGCTCTTCTACTGCACAAAGGTGTCCATAGCCATAAAGGCTTTTCTGCATCTAAAATGGTGATGATAATGCCTGATGAATGCATGAGAGTGGACAGAGAAGGGCCAGGTATCAGTGGTGTTTGATGCTTTAGTCTTCATTTTTCAATTGCACCACGTATCTATGAATTGAAGGCAAGCGTTTGCCCTGTAATTGCAGGAGAATAGAAATCCTGCTGGACACTGCTAAGGGATTTTGCACCCATGAGGTTGGGAAAGTTGGCTGGGATTTCTTAGTTTTTTTTTTTTTTTAAATAATGAGAAAGAGATGCTCTTTTCTTCCTTTGGGGTTGGAGCAAAGGCAACTTTAACTCTGGGGAAAAAAAAAATCCATGAGAGCAATTGAGTTTCCCAGATGCATCTATCCCAGTAATTGATGTGACACCCTGCACTAATGGATAAATGGATTGTCTTTGTATTTCTGCAAAGAAAATGTGTCACATATTGAATAGTGACATTGATATTCTTATCAGATGTAAGAGTTAACTGTTCTTTTGGATAAATGGAGTAGTTTGACCTCTGAGAGCTATTATCTTCCAGGTTTGCAGGTAACTTGTCACAACATCTTTCTGCATTGCATTTGTTTTGAAAGTTTCACTGTAACCATATAGTCTGGAGAATTACTTTTCTTGCATGAAATCCAGGGTGGATAAAAAGAATTATGTATCATTTGAAAGTGAGCTATCAGTGTGGCTGGGAAATTGTCACACTGTTAGTGTGGCTCTATAACTGTATTACACAAAAGGCACCTGATGTTCTATAGCAGGGTCCTCATGTGCTATGTCATCTGTGGAGAGGCAGGGCATTTGCTCTGTTGAACTTAACATTTAAAAGGATGAGCTAGACAAACTGCAAGCGGAAGAGTTGCAGACACAGTAAGTCCTTCAAACTCCATTTTGCTGGACCATGTTGCCTTTCTTGTGTCTATTGTTTCAAAATTAAAGGATATCTAATCTTAGCAGTTGCAGTTCCCTCCCAGTAATCACTGTTACAAATGTTGCTGGGGTCTTGAAGGGTATTTATGGCTCTCTTGGGATGTACCAAGGAGAATTACAAAGCCACTGTGGAATAGAGTGATAAGGAAAGTTCTGAATGCAGCCTGCATTCAGAAAACTAAAAAATAATGTAAACTCAAAAGTAGCACACTGCTGGTGCTGATTTTGCCTTTCATTTAAGCAAGAAAAAACAGATTGAGGAACTTTGGTAAAAAATAAAGTTCTGTGTCCTACTATGATCCTGTGCTGGAAGCTGTAGGCTCTGCTTTAACAGATGTGAGTTGACTTTCAACCAAAACAAAGGTTTTGGCCATTCAGGCCTTTGATGTCAGCTTTACCAGGACAGGACATGGCCCAGAATATGTAGTCACTAGTGGGCTCATCTCATTTCTTGGTCCATGAAGATGTGTGAAGCTGAGACCAATTCCAGGAGGACAATCTGGGATAATCCCCAAAGACAGCATGTCAGATGCTTTGCTGAGAAAGAGAAGCAATCAAAGAGGGGCTTTCCACCAACCAGCCTTCCTAAAGAGTAGTGTGCTTTGCTCTTGCAGTAAGCGCACAGTGGAGAAGAATGGATGGGTCCAGTGTTGCAAACTCATAGGGTATGCCACACAGTGTAATGTAACCTTTAAATATACACAGACCTTTATTCATGCATGCATAAGAGAATGACAGGTAAATAACCATTAGGGTGGCTTACAGAATGCAACAAATCATAGCTGATATAGGAAAGTGCTGCTGTGCCTGTGACCTGCCATTCAAGCGTGGCGCCCTCTCCATCTTGTACTTGAATCATTCCACTTTGTGTAGATTTTGAGGCAATTTCTCAATTAGATCCAGGATGATGAAAATCAAGTTATTTGACAAAGCTAATCATCAAAATATTCACATCATCCTAATAGGGAATATGAGGCAGTTCTTGGGATATAGAGTTCTTGTCACCCACTTTAAGCAAACTATCACTCAGTGAAAACACACTTTCTTTTTCTTTGAAGACACAGCTCAGCTTTTGTGCTGTCTTGCAAGAGGCAAGCTAAAGATTCACGACACTTCTCAAAAAAAAAAAAAAAGGCAGAGAATAACCCATCTGCCCTGCCCATCAGCTTCTCAATAAGATTGATTCTAGAAGTGCAAGATTGTCTGTGCGCTATTCCTAAGTGCATAATAGCTGTAGTACGCTAACTCATTCTGTAAAGTACTGTGAAATACTGCAATTACAAAAGAGCTACATAAAACCACCTTCCAATATAGTCAAGTGATGGTCAGGTGGCCAGACAAGCTGTCGAAGTACAGCTACATGATCTGCAGTCCAGTGGTTTTATGGCTACAAACATCCTTTAGACTTGTTTGCACGTGCCGGAAATTACAAGTGCCCTTTCAGGTTTTTTTTCATGCTATCTCCTTTTGATTCTCCTCTTTGTCCTTGTATTCTGGGCCACTGAAATTTCAGATGGTTCTTGCTATAGATGCCCAGCTTTATCCATGTGGGTGCCTATCACTTCTCAATGGGAGTCAGTTATAACATAATTTATTCTGTAAAGTGCACTGGCTATTGGGCACTGGTAACCAAAGGTGAAAAGAAGCAAATGAAAAGCAGATTAGAAAACATGTTGTGGGTTGGGGCAAGGGAGGCTTTAGCATGAGGGGAAGTGAATAGGTATGGTTCAGAGAAGCGAAAACCAAAAAAATAAGGCATGTGCATGTAACTCAAAGGACTTCATTACAGCTAATTTAGGAAGATAACAAAGGAGTGATGTCAACATAATCCAAATGGGAGAGAAGCACAGTTGGGAAGAACAGAAAAAGCAAGAACAAATAAGAGTCATAAAATGGACAAATGATCAAGTCTTTAGAGAGTATGTTTTAGTTGCCTCTTCCCCTCCTCCTTTCCTGTTCTCCAGGAAATGTCTTACCAAAAAGAGGAGCAAAAGGGTTGGCAAGTTTAATATTGCCCTCAAGGTGCTGAAATGTTGGTGCTTGACAGAACAAAAACTTGGTCATCCAGATTTTCAGCCTTGTTTAACTATGAGCCACTCTTTCATTTTTAGTGTCATATCAAATCTGGTGACCCACATAGAGTATTCATTGGGCACAAGATAAGGTATCATAAATTCAGCATTAGGAATGTAATTACATTGGATGCTCAGAAGCAAGAAATAGTTCCTTCCCAATCCCCACTTCTTTTTTTTCCCTGCAGGACTTTCATCGTAGAAAAGTAACTATTGCAGCTGGGCTTCTGTGGTTTACCCTGTAGAGTACATTTAAGATGGTGACCATCAAGATGTGCATGTTTGTAGCTCTAGGTAAGAGTGGGCAGCTTTCAGCAAGAGGGAGCCATGGCATGATAGCATCGTGACAGGGCACTGACAACTTGCGCACAAAGATGAAACCCATTAAGATCCTGTGTAGCTGTAAACACTGAGGCTTTTTTCTGGTTATGTCATGTTGTCTAATGTATTGCCTCAAACCAGACCGATTTAATGAGGGCTTTTCCCCCTCATCGCAACAAGGTCTTATTCTTTGGCACACACAACCTCTAATATGTGTGTCCAATTTTAACATGTAGGAAATAGAGACACAAAGATTTTTGAACTGACCTGTGGGAGCATGCCATAGTGGGTTGTGGTATTTGTGATCTCCTGACCTTCCTGAATGGGTATCTGGCTGGGACATGCCATACTCCTTTCTCACAAAAACTAGAGCAGAGGAAGTGAGAGAAAGGGGTAGGACCTTGAGGTGCTGTGGTGTCAATGTGGAGCTGGAGGGTGGATTTAGGTACAACCAACATCCAAAACACTCGTCTTTTTACATCAGAGCCGTTTATAGATCTCTACACTAATATTCTGAAATTTTGGCCACTCTTTATATTCGTGGAGCTGTTTTGAGGACAAAAGCTATAACAAATGAACAAAGCCAGTGATAACCTGATTAAACTGCAGTTCACTAAATAGCAATATGACCAATGTCAAGGGTGGATTTTCCCCTGGTCTAGAGCAGCATGCCTCTGATTTTAGTGGGGAAATGTGGATTTAAGGCAGGTTGGAGTCTCCTGCCCTTTATACATGTGCCCAGAGGGCCAAGGATTCAACTGGTAGGAGCTTCCTTGTGTCAGTGAACCTGTAAGTGCCTCGTTGATGTCGACGATGTCCTATGTGAGAATGCTTAATAGTGGATGAATGTTGGAAAGATTGTGGATTACTTTGTTAAGCAAGCGTGGCTTGTAAGTAATGTGGAGCTGACCCTTCGTGACACTTGCATGACCCAGAAACAAAGCAGCAGGCAGGAGAGCCCTGCAGTAAATGAATAGTGTTTTGATATTTTCTAATAATAAAACCTATGAAGTTAACCTTTACAAAGTATAGATAACTTAATTTATTTTCAAATGTGCAATGTTTTCAGTATGTTTGTTTGCACTGTAACCTAATTTTCCACTTCCTTTCCCTTGTCATACTGTTTTTAGGCCAGGAATGCAGTAATGAATAGAGAGAAGAATGTCAGTTTAGACCGTAAAAAGCCTCTGTGCAAAAGCCTAGTAGAATTAAATGGGGAACGATCGTCTGTCCGTAGGATTTCAAAGCCCATGTCTCCTCTGGTTTAAAGCCACAGGATTGTTAATAAGGAATCATTTTATACATGCAGCCTACTGCGCTCTGTGGCTGGGTGTTGTTTGAATAATACCTTTTTTTTCTTTGTTTCCTTGATCTTTATTTTATTTTTTTTTTTAATCTTGTGTGGAGGTGTTTGCGTGTGTCTCACTCTGGTTGATTTAGCCTATTTGGGTGCAAATAGCCAGGCCATGGTTTTTTAGTGTGTAACCAAGTCATCTTCCTCACTAGGATCCTTGTTGGGCTAAAGCTGGGTCCAAATTAATGTGCTGGATTACATTACACTCAAAATGGAAGCAAGCATTAACTGGCCAACTGGACCAGCATTAGAATTTGTCAAAGTACCTCTTTCTTTCTCATGGGTTGAACCCAGCCATTGGGTCTGCTTGCATATAACCCTTAGTGGATTTAAAACTTACACCTGCAGGCCGAGGTTTATGATCTTCCATGCATTTAACTTTTTTTTTTTTTGCTTTACTGTATTCTGCGCAGTCTATACCTATGTATGATTGCCAAAGTGGAAACTCTGGAGGCAGACTGGGCAGTGGTTTTTCATCCCTGCTGTTAGGTGCACCCAGTCTAGTTAAACAAAGTGGAAATACAGCAAACAGTGCCAGGCCCTTTACTGGCTGTGTAATGGTAGGCGTATACTGGAGATGAACTGGGGTCAGTACATTGCGATATGATAATTTGCCAATAATCATTTTAAGTAGTACCTTTCCTGATTCATGAGTTCCATAAATTGATTGATCCCTCTGTTAATGAAGAGCTCTAATGCACTACATATGGGGTAGATCATTCCTTTACATTATGATTATCTGGCCTAGGGAACTTGAGTACACTGGTCTATGCTGGTAGGTAGGTACCATTTCCATTTTCTAATGTGCTACTGCACGAATCCAAGCATTTGGCATTGTGCACATCCTGCAGTGGTTTTTGTACAGAATTGGCTGATTAATTGTTTCAGTTTCCTGATACATCAGTGCAAAATCAACTGGAAGATCTTCAAATTGGGCTGATTCTGCACTCAACTGTGGAGAAAAAAAGTCTTGCTTGTGAAGCAGCAACTTCTGCTTGGAAGAAGGGGCAGTAGGTCCTTAAATCATTACTCTTACAAACCCTCTCTTACAGTGAAGAAGCAGTGATCCATGAGCTAGCTGAGTTTAGAGCTGGAATTGAGAATGAGCTGTGCTGCTTGTTTCTGTGGGTGAATTGAGGACTGTTGTTGGTTGGGCCACAGGAGGAGTGGGCTGAATCCGTATGGTATCTGTTACAGGAAGGAGCAATCACCTTTCTCTCTAACATATGTGAACCGCTTCAGTGTATTACATTGAAGGATGCTTCAGGATGCCTCAGGATGCCTGAATAGTGGCAGTGCCCTTTTCAAAATGCCTTTATCTCCTGAGAGAACAGTTACCTTTTTTTCTTTTTTTCTTTTTTTCAAATGGACTTTGCTTCAGTTATCCATGTCTTTGTTCCTTTGAGATGCCATTGCCATAATATACTCTACATGGGGTTATACGTTGAGCCCACTCAGAAACTGAAGCTGATGCTGAATGCAGTGAGCCACTTATTAAGTATTGTTTTGTGCTAGGAACACATCACACTAATGTGCTGGGATCCACACAGGCTGCCAATATGTTTTTGGATGTTTGTGTTAACCTATAAAACTATAAATGGTTTGGTACCTAGCCACTTAGGTCAGGAGAGAACGCACAGTGCCTTTATTAATTATACAAGCCTCCAGCTGAGAATGAATCTGCTTAGGCTTCTGGAAATGGTTCACACTGGGCGTGTTCAGAGGCTTAACGCAGGCATTAACATACCCTTACATTGCATCATTTAATTTGCATAGCAACTCCTGGGATAGGAGTGATACTTCCCTTGCACCTACTTTTGATGTTGCTGCTGCCACCTCTAAGGCTTTTTGTAGACAATCTGTGGCAATCTGTGCTCTGGGCTTGAGTCTGAAGGGTGGTTTTACCTATCGACTAGATCAGGGGAAAGCCCCTGTGCAGGCCTACCACAAAGCTCCTAAATTAGGACACATCAGTGTTTGCAGAACCAGCGAACAGGAAAATAGATCATGCTTAGTCAGAGGTACTTTCTGAATGTGTCTGGGCCTGGGGAAAAAGCTGCAGATTTGGGGTTGGTTTTAGATTTTGGTCAAAGTGTTTTATGGTTTACAAAATGCCCTTCTTTTCCAGAGCAGAACAAGTAACCAGCAATATTTAACCATTGCATCTGCAGCTACTTCCTGCATTTGTCTGTAGTGTTTCTCATTGGTAATTACAGTAATATTTGTCTCTTTGCATTTTTATATGTCCTTTGTCAAGCTGATTAGAGGAGGCACAAAGCTGCTCTTTCATAATAAAAAGTTAAAAAAATAGAAAGAGGCCTCATTAGGAAGCTTGCTGACATAAACTAAATTGAGTTTCACCTTATATCAAAATTCTAATAAATAAATAGTGATACTCAGTATGTTCCTCTAACATACGCACTCTACTTGCACAGCTTGCTGCATGCTTTGTACAAGGTGGCTTTTTCCTTTTTAATGCAAAACAATACTGAGTCGGGTGAAATGGTATTTCATATTTGAGCCTTTCTTTTTCCCCAAGCAGATCTTTAAACCAAAAAAAGAATCATTTGCCTGGTACGCAACCACTCTGACTACACTTTTTGATTCAGTGTTGTATGTATCAGAGTCTTAAATCTAATGTTTTCTTTCGCAGTATTGCAAATGTGAGGTGTGATTTACATTTGTTTTTCTTGCAGGTTAGGATGAGCATAAAACACTGGCAGCTTTCCTTTCAGATATCATTGACTCTATATAAAGTCAGGCTGGAAAAAGCCACAGGAGCAGAGAATGGGTGGGGAAAGAGTGACAGAGGATAGTTTGGAAGTGTAAAAGGCATTTTTACAGCCAACAGACCAAAAGACTCTTGTTCTAGCCTGTATCTCACTCAAATATTTATGATAACAGTTTGCACTCTCCTAACTTCTGGTTTCTCTCTTAGAAATCCATATTTAGATAATTTTAAAAGCCTGCCCCTGCCAATTGCTTCTAGGACTGTGCCAGGTCCATGCCCTTGATCTTGGGCTGTTTTAGTAACTATCTTGGGGTTTTAAGGGGAGTTGTAATTTGGACGGTTTTCATAGGTACAAGCAACAGCCAAGCAGCAATCAAAGTGCCCAGTCAGGATGTCTTAGCAGAGCTGTGGGTGCTTAGGACCAACAGGAAGAGGCAAGGGCTGGTGGCAGCAACCCAGCCACCAGTGGCTGCCACTGCCATCTGCCTGCACTGACGACAAGCTCTGCTTGGTGGCCAGCTCTCCCCATCAAACCCTCTCAGGGAATGTGCTGTCCAGGCACTGCCTGTCTGCCTGGCAGTGCTGCTGTACAGACCTGTTTCCTCGATGCCCTCCCCACAGTACGATTTTTTCCCAGTTTGTTTGCTTTGTGCCTCTTCCCCTGGTTTTGAGGTGGTTGCTTACAGCGTGTGAGCAGCTTCTTCAAAGCAGGTGAGAAGCGGAAGTGACCGTTCTCTCTGGCTGACCTTGGACCCCCAACAGGGACTTGCCCTGTCATGTGCTAGAGCAAATCTGACAACATGATGCTGACAGGGCAGAGGTACTACTGAAGGTCTGATAACCTTGAGTAAGAAGCAGCGCTCCATTGCCATCTCTGTCTTCCCCCCTTACAAGCTGAGATAATCCCAATTGTCCAAGCTTTCTGAGCCAAGCAGGCCTACTTGAGATCAAATCCATATGAGCTTGTCTAATCAGCCCTTTCCCCTCCCTCTTTCTCAGCATTTTCTATCGCTGTCTCTTTACTGCAGTGCTGGGACATGCTCCCTGTGGAAGCTGAGTGCAAAACCCACTAGCAACTTTAGGGGGTTTCTGGCTGTAAGCTCAGGGTCTGAACAGATTTGCAGTTTCAAGCACTTGTGCCAAGAATTGGGTCGCTTTGATCAATTAAATTCCCTGGCAGTAAAAGAATAATACTAAAGGTTAGGGGGGCTGTGCTCTGAAGCTCTGTCTGCAGAAGACTGTATCTTCCCACTGCCCCTGAATAGCACCAGCAGGCCCTCCTCTACCTCTTTTATGGATTTAATTCTCTTTAGGAAGCTAATCTCACCCCTGCTGCCCCAGCACAAAACCCAAAGTGGCAATCTTGTGAAGCACAGAAAAGCAATTGGGGGAAACCTAGCCTTTTATGATAATACCCAGGGAAAGTGACTTGCACCACTGCTCTTAAGAATGCAAACACGCTCCCACACAAGCATGGGATAAACAGCACGGCTTGTACCTTCCAGTAAAACAGAAATGTGCTGTTGCTGTGACTGAGGGTCTCTCCCAGGGAACTGTTTGCTTGCCAGCAAGCATGGCTTTAGTTATACCCAAATACCTTTGAGGTGGGGAGATGGTTTTTTCTGGAGACTAAGGGATGCTTTGGAGGGATGGGAGGAATGAGGAGAGAGAAACATGAGCAGTGGGCTTATGGAAGTGATGGAGGATGACCCTTGCCTCCTGCCCAGTGCCTCAGTGTTTTTTTGTGGCATAGTGTGTTTACATAGCAGTGTCAGCTCACTGGAGTGGGAGTCAGGAGGCTGGCAACTTTCAGTGGGAGTAGGTTTTGCTATCAAGTTTAGGGATTTGTCTGTTTTCTCACTCAGTTCTAGTGCCTATTTATACCCGTTGCTGTGCAGCTTTCCTGCTGCATCCTTTGTTCAAGGGGCTGGGCTGGCCAAGACTCTTTTCCTCCCCTTGTAGGGTCAGTTTTCTGTGCTTTGGGCTCCTTGACACAACCCCTGCAAAGTCAAATGAGCCCTGGTGCTGAGGTGAGGAGGAGATGAATGGGGAGAGAACCAGACACAGAGGGCAGGGAGGAAGGGTGCAGTACCACCCCATGTTCTGCAGCAGCTTCACCTGAGATAGACAAATGCAGATTGTGACACTGCATTCCAAGGTGCTTCTAATATAGCCCTTTTCAGAGGCTCCAGCTATGGAAGGTGGATTGGGACAGAGGGACAATCTGTCCCAAAGCTGTCCCAAGGCAAAGCTGCAGGCAGGGCAGAGAAGGCCTGACTAAGACTTGTCCTCATGGCGTCCCTGACTGAGGTGGAGTGGCCAAGGTGGCTCCTGAGCCAAAATTCATCATCCTTCCCTGTTCTCCACGCCATGAAGCAGTCTCTTCATCTGAGGTATCTGGATATATTTTCTGTGCACTGGCTGCCAGAGTCACTTTAATTTAGCTTGGTTTATTAAATCACCTGTCTCAATGCTGTTTGTCTGGAGATCAAATTTGGAAAGGCAGCAGCTGGAGGAAAATTAGAGCAGACAAATGTGTGTAAAAATGTTTCCCCTCCAACTGCTTTCATCACAGGCAATTCTTCACTAAATGATGAGGCTTAGGGCTATAAGTATCTCAGTTGTTTCAACTGGAGTAAACTAAAAACCAAGGTCAAGTCATAGCTGGTTTGCGTCCTTTTCCCTTCTAATCTTCTACATTTCACTATGGTTATTTTATTTGAGTGTCTGCCACTTGCTATTTCAAGCTTCCAGTGGTATGTCTGCCCTGCACCCCTGTTTGCCAGCTAAATATTTCCACCCTGTTAGTGGACATGATTACATAATTTTAGATACACTAAGGCCTGAAATTATTGGATTTTTTCCCTGGTACAAATGAATACATGTAAGCTGTTTATTTTTAACTTCCCCTCCTGCCTGTGAACTCCAGTAAAGGGAAATTAATTTTTCACGGTGGATGCCGGGGGGGGGGGGGGGGAGAGGAAAAGGAAAGCATCTGAGTGTGAGGGCAGCAGAAAAAGCAGCCCGCTAAGTTCCTGGGTGATTGTGTGATGTTGTCCCACCTGTTTCTTTAATTACTAGAAGTTGCTGAGCCTCATCAGCTGCCTCCCCTGCCCTGGGAGGAGAGGAAGTGTTGATGGGGTCCTAGCCATGTAGCTTTTCAGACTTGTGCCAAGACTTCGTACAGAGTTGGGTTCTTCCCAGGATCATTCATCCACAAATGCGTAGGTCATCTTGAGCTCCAAACTTATTTGAAGATCGGAAGAAACCTGTGTGGTCTCTTACGATCTGTAAAACCCTTTCTCTGAATCATTGCTTTAAGGGCAGAGTTTACTGAATTCATAGCAGTGTCTTGGTTTCCTGACATGCAGTAAATAGGCGTAGTGAATACTTCATTATATAGGGATTCATTTACTTCAGCCTCTTCTCCACCCCCAGGATTCTTATATTTTTCTCCCATACTAGTAGTTAGCCCAACAAAGTTATTTTCCAAAAAAACTTTGTCAGATAAATCTGATCTACCTAAAGGACTCCCTTGTATCTGCTCACATTTGAATACAGAGTGGAAATGTGTTTTCTGGGCTCCTTCTGAGGATCATCCGGAACTAAAGGCATCCAAGCCCAGGATGTGGAGGTGTGTCTCTGAGACTCCAGAGCTGAATATGATTGAAAAGGTTCGGGTTTCCAGTTTTAGTCCAACTTCAGTGTTTTACAGTGGTTACACAGGATGTGTAATGATGGCCCTCAGAGGCCTCTGCGCATTCACACTTGCAACCTTAATGTTGTATTACTACAGGCTTTTCCCAGTGTTTTATTTCATGCTTCTTTCACTGCAAACATTTTCTTCTTGGTGTCCCTCTCTTTCCCCTCTAATGATCTCTAGCTTGGGACCACTGATCCTTCAACAACTGCTTTGGTTTTTGATGTGCTCTCTGTTTTCTCTTATTTACAGCAACTGCCATGCTTAGGATTCTCTTGTTCGTCCTCTCCCTCCTCTCAATTTCTCAGAACAAGCTGAAAATGAGATTTAATGGGCCTCCCACTGTTGTTGCTCTTTTGAGATTACTGGGATCAGATGTTCTTCTCTTGAGAACGAGATCAAAGAAAATAAGAGAGGGTAAAGACCAGGATTCTCAGGAAGGCGATGGAGAGTGGGGATAAGGCAGAAGAGTGGTTCTTATTATGTAATGTGGCTGTGCAGGGAATTTTTGCCTTTGCTGGCACTTTGTCAGGATTTTACAGAAGTGTCAGAGCCACTAAGGTGTGAAAAGCTTATTAATTTTGTTACAAAACCTTTCAGCAACCCTAGGGCCACCTGAATGTGTGTTTGTATTTTTAACCAGAATTGTGTTGGGCTACTGGCTATGAAGAACCCACTAGTTTAAATGTGAGATTGTTTTGCTGACCTATCCATCCCCATATTCCCAGAAATCCCATCCTTATTAATTGCATTTCACTGCTGAGGACACCTGTTAGCAAGGGCACAGCTGAACAGGTTCTTAATACTTCAAAATCTCTGAAAATACTCCTGTTAAACCTCTCTTTCTTGCTTTTCTTTTTTCTTTTTCCTTTTTTTCTCTCAAATTATTTATTTGCATTAAGTAGGAACAACCTGGTTGGACTTTCTCCTTAGCAGGAGACTGAAGCTGTGTTTTCTACT
Source organism: Forpus xanthops (assembly GCA_032466535.1). NCBI lineage: Eukaryota > Metazoa > Chordata > Aves > Psittaciformes > Psittacidae > Forpus > Forpus xanthops. The sequence goes on along the minus strand of JASSUY010028475.1, from coordinate 18,541 downwards.
CTTTTCTCTAGCATGAGGTGACTTTGCAGCAGAGGAGCCAATGTTCTTTGAAGGTTATCACTCTACTCCCCCTTTCCTCCTCTTCTGCATTGATGGGGACAGGTCACCCAGAGATCACTTGGGATTCAGAGGCCTGGTTTAAATTCCCTGTGATACTGCAGCTCCTGCATGACCATTCACAATCTGTATCTGTTCACCTGTGTTGTAAAATGCTGACGCAGGTCTCCAGGAGGGACAGGGAAGAGGTCAGACACTGCTGTGACAAGAATTTTGGTTCCTGACATCAGCATGTGGTTTTCTTCTTGGTCACGAAGCTCAAAGAAAACAAATACAGCATGGCAAGGACTTTCTTCTTCTGTTTTTTAAGTGCCACCTTTAATCCCCTTATAAATATGAGGGAAACCCCACAAAATTCAAAGTGTCTGAAGAGGGAGATAAGCCCTTCATGCTCTTCAGTTTTACAGTGTTTATGCCTTTTCTTTCCCCTCTATTTTCTTATCATTATCAGAGAGGGGTAGAGAGGTTTTTGTCAGAGTTCTCATTTAAAGAAAGAGATGTTGTTTGAAAGTAACCAAGCCTGAGCACACAGTGTGACCCAGGGAACAAGCAGTGTCTTTAATTTCTGAATTTCCTAGCTGTGTCAGGGTCTTAACGCAACTCTCAGACTGCTCTGAGAACAGGATGGCTTCTATGGAAACTCACTAGATAAATGATTCTAAAAACATCTTTTCAGAAAATTACTTCATTGTATATGAGATTTCTTTTTAAAACTAACTACATGGGAGTTCTTGGCGATGATGGTCTCTACGTCTGATGGTCTAACTAGCATGAAATAGATCTGCTGCTCTCATTTATATACATTACACTATCTGGTTCCTCATTTGTGGTTTGGTAAAAGCATGAATTTTCTAGTTTTCCTCATGGGACTTCTTTGGCTTCTTTCTCTTTACCTTTCATTTTCTTCCCTGCTATGTAGAAATACAGGATGATTATTCAATGGCTTTAGGAGTTTTGCTGCAAGAGGCAAGAGAACATGCAGCCTCATGATTTTTATTGCTAGCATCATAGTTTCTTTTTCTCTTTTCAAGAAAGCACAACAGTAGCAAAGCTTTCCAGGGAAGATCGTAATGCACATGCAGTTTACCTGAGACGATTAAATATAGGTATCTTTCATGGTGTATAATTTGTCAGACAAATCAGAGAGTACTTCTTAAAAATATCTTTGTGTGTACACAGTTGTCAAAAGCTGTTTGATCCATGTATTGTTGTAAGGCTGTAATCTCAGGGTAAAACCCCATGACAAATTTTTGGGAGCCTTGCAGCGTCCTAGTTGCAGGGAAGATGCAAGACTGGTGGGAGAGGAGACTGTGCTGACTGGGAAATGGGGTAGCATGGGTATCATCTGTGTTTGCTTCAGTGTGTATTTTGTATGCATGAGAGCTCTTTGTCATCAGCTTCAGGCAAGCCCAGCAATTCCATCCCCTTCCCCATCAGCCTTATTGGGGAAGAACAGAGAGGATAACCCTGATGACAGCTATAGAGGCTCCTTGCACTGTCCCTAACCCCAAGGACACATAGCCAAATTATTGCAGGTAACAGACTGCAAGAGAAGTCAGTGAGTGAGCTGGAGAAAATAGAGACAGGTCAGGAAAGGGTGGAGGAAGGATATTGCCCTGGCCACAAAGGCTGGGGAATTTGCCTGGGGCTGTGTAGCCATCAGTGGCAGAGACAGGTATAGAAAGCTATGCCCTATTGCAATGCCTGTTTCATCTGTGCCCACTGGGCCTTTAATTAGCACTGTGACATGTACAGATGGGACCTAGCAAGTTCTCACAGAGTGCAGCTCACCCTGCTCATGTTCCCTGCCACCAGAGCCGACACCGTTCAGCTCGATACCAGGACACAGCCCTTCCAGCCCCTTGCTTGCCAACAAGGCTGAGGCATGACCTCACTCTTTTGCTTGGAGATCAGTGGGGACGCTTTTGGTGGCCAATGCTGCTCTCCATTTTACCTCTGGCTATTCATGGTTGGTTTTTAGTTAAAAATACCCAGATGACTATTTTTATATGAAACTACACATGCTTTTCCTTCCTGCCTCTTCTAATTATTAAATGCCTAAAGCATATTATGAGCTATTTGTTATTATTCCTCTATATTTTTAAATCAAAGATGGTTTCTGAGGGAGGCAAGCAACCGAAAATATTTATAGGATATAATCCAGCTTGGTAGGTTTATTTAATTTAATTAGCTGTAATGTGGGAGTTCAACTCTTGTCATAATGATAGGAATAATTTTACAATTTTGGTGGTTTTTTTTTTCTTTTAGGTTTTTTTTTTTTTTTTTTGTTTAAGTTTTTTTAATAGTGCCTTGTTTCCATTTTTCTTTCCTCTCTTCTTTCTTTCCATGGTAAAGTTATTATTTCTGCTGATCCCACTCTGGGATTTCATTCCCTAAGTGCTAAATAACCCTCCCCCACCTTCTTTTTCTTGTTGGGATTTATAATACACCCCAGAAAAAAAATAGGTGCTGACTGTGCTGTGAACAGTGCCCCTTCATTATGAAGCAGCCCTTGCAAACTTCTGGAAAATGGACCTACTGTGATAATAAATCTTCTCCCTTGACATACAGCACTGAATGTGGCTCTAACCACATAAACTGCTCTCCCCATGGTTCTGGGGCTGTTCACAATGCCAACCATTTATAAGCCAGTTGGCTTTACATTAATTAATTCCCAAGTCATTCACAAATAGCAACAATCACCTCAAACTGCAGGCCTAGGAAAGGGCTGGCATTTTTGAAAGGGAGATTTGTATATAAAAATTTACCATGCTCACAATAGGGCACAAACCCAGCCCTTGGAACAACAATGGCTTTCTGCTTTTGGGCTTTTGGTTGCAGCTTCTTTTGGTTCAGCTCGTGGTGGTTTATTTATGATGGGTGCTTATTTCTGATGTTTGAATTCTTTTGTGGAGGGTACTGGCTGGGCATCCCACCCCAAGTGCAAGGTAGGGCTTCCTGCACTCTTGCCTGCAGGACAAGGCTGGAAAGCCATATTGTTTTGGAGAAGAGCTCAATGATCCTAGAAATGCCAAGGAAGGTCTTGACTTTGAGGTAGCCTCTGCCAGATTGCTAACTATGTCTCACCTAAATTTCAGTGTCAGCTTGGATGAGCTCAGCTTGTAGCCTTCCTGCACAGGGTTTTAACATCACCTGGTAGAGTTTCATGGCTGAGACATTACTGAAAGCAATTTTAAGAAGCTGTACAGGAAGGGTCCTGCTCTGTCATAGTTTTAGGGTTTTAAGAGAAATTCTTTTCAGGCCTGATTTAATTGCATACCTTGTTTCCCACAGGGTGCAGTTTCCTAAGGCTGCTGTTGGCTGCCCTTTCTGCCATCTCCTTCCCATAGCACTGGTCCACACAGCCTGCCCTTGTCTTTGTTTTAGCTCTTCACCCCTGCATGCTGAGCTTCCCTGCTTGTGCCTCGGGGTTATTCCCTCTGACTTTGCTTCCAGAGGACTCCCCTCTGGCTAGGTAAGTTTTCTGTTGCTACTCAACCCCTTGCATCTCCTTATCCTTTCCAGAGCTCCTCGTGTTTTGTGTGTTTGGTGTTTTGCCTTGGGTAAGCTGTGAACATGCAAGGATGATACTCTTTTCAGTAGAGGCCAGCCTAGAGAATGAGATCCTACTGTGTTGGAGGTGGGAGCATTTCTTCATAGCTGGTCATCCAGTGCATGAGAACCTCACAGCCCTCCCTGACAGGTCCCTCTGAAACCGTAACCAGAGCTGAGCTGCAGTGTAACTTGAACTTGGCTGCCTTGCGGAGGTACATTATAGTACGGGCTTTACGGACACAATTACAAATGAGCTTCATAGGACGGTGCCTCATCCAGTCCATGGGATTGACAGTCCTCATTCACTAAGCACCTATTCAATAGTTTTTCTTCATCATTTTGTAATGGGGGAGGGAGGAGCTGATCCCTTAATTCCAACATCCTATTCAGATACTGCACTGAAGACAGAGTTATTAATTTCCTCAGAGGGTTTTTGCTGTCAGTCAGCATGACAGTATCCTGAATACCTTAAAAATATTAATGGGTTTATTTTCATAGTAGAGCCATGAGATGGAATAACATTGCTTTCACACTGTAGATGGGAGCAGCAGCAAGGAGTGCAGGATCAAGGTCAAAGTGAATACAGGTTTAGACACACCTGCCCCTTTTTTTTTCTCCCAGGCTATGTTCTGTTTATCACCTTATTCTTATGTCTGCATTTTATATGCACCCTGACTTCCACCTTGGATGCCATTGCTCAGTAAATGGTTCTAACAAGTTCTCCTTTCTCCTACTGCACTCTCCAATCTGCAACAGGCAAAACAGGAGCAGATGCCTTTTCTGCTCCATCTTGGCTCATGCTTGGTGCCTCCGAGGTGGCTGAGGCAGAAATCCTACAGAGAGAGCATGGTAGGTGTTCGTGAAATTAGGGATCTCTTGGTCTGTCTAACAAATCCCAAGTTCGGACATTTCTTTCTGGTACTGTTCAGGTTTCTCTATAGCTATGATCCATGAGCTCCTTGTGCAAACATATTGTTTACCTGCTCCTTGTCTTTTCCTGATCTGCTTTTTGTCCCAGCCTTCTGACCAGCCTACACTCCTGTTTGATTGGGACTTCAAGAACTGGTAGTGCTGCTACCTCTTCAGCTGTAATATTGATATTAAGCACTATAGGTACTATGGGACATATAGTCTGCTAATACATAAATTAATTGCAACGTAAAATTAAGGTTCCCTTCTTTTTGTGTGGGTTGCTTTTGCACATGACACAACGGAGTTTATCATAGTAATGTTATTTCTACTGGATGCAGCAAAGATAGTGACACAAAAATAAGCCACATTGAGATTCATTCTATCTGCATTCTGTTTCCAGTGAAGATATTTGGGACGAAATTTTCAAACATCCGCTTTTAGTTGCACCAACATGATGAGCCCATGCAAAATTAAAGTGCGTGCATGTTGTGTCCTTCCACATGCAGGCAGTGACCATTCTTGCTGAAATGTGACATTTTGAGACCAGCTGTTGCAAAATGCTTGCACATATTTTGTGTGAGCAACAACATCTATCTTGCTGGAAACACAGCTCCCAGTTTTGGTAGGTCATTTATTTTGTTTCTTTTGGCTCTGGGAGTATTTCTCATGCTGCTTTCTGTGTCTGGAAAATCTGCCCACCTTCTGCATGCCAATCACACTTCTTTTTCAAACCTCTTCAAACTTCTCATCCATTTTATGGTGATCATCTTACTGTCATTTTCTCACCAACTCAAGTCTGAACTGCCTCTTACAGTGAGTTTTTAGAGCGTGCATTTATTCATAGTCATTTGCAAAAGGCTTTTCTAGGTTGACATCTCTTCCATTTTGAAGTGAAAAATTAATTTTGTATAGTTATTGACTTAATCCATGCTTGTCTTCATCTCCACAACGCAAAGCCCTCTGCATGAATAGTCAAATTTCTGTTTTAAAGGTGAGTTCATTAAAACAGTTTGTTAAAACATAGAGGTAAACAGTCTTCCCCAAGTCAAAGTTAGAAGTCAGCAAATCCATGGGAAAAGCACAAGTCTCATGGTGACCAGACTAGCAGTGTTAGTGCTGAGTAATGTAGTATTGGCACTGCTCTGCCTTTTCCCTCTAGAAAAAATGAAGACAGTAAATCAGTTTGGAAGGTATGGTTTATTTTGGCTTCCTGACACCACAAATGTTATTTCTGAAATAGTGATGGTTAAATGCTCAAACTCCTCAGCTGTGCAGGCAACACTGAATGTTTCCATGTAAAGGGTGAGGGATGGGAGCTGGCACAGAGCCTGGATGAGGAGCTTCTGGAGAAGGCAGGGGAAGGTGGGCATAGCTGGGGCAGGGATGGAACCTGCTGAGTGGCTCCCTGGTCTCACTGCTATCTCTCCATCATCAGCCTCCTTGGCGCTGGGGTGCTAGCATACACAAAAGATGGGTGAAGCTACTAGTCATTTTTCAGGCTTGAAAATTGCTATAGGCAGTTGCTTGCTTTGCCTAAGCTTCTTGCTAGCCCTGTTCATAGGAGGTGTGACTCCTAAAACTGTTGTGCACATATAGCTTTTCTCCTCTGTACTGTATTTATCTAATCTCTATATAGCCTTTCATTTCTGTGTCTGAAGTTTATGAGCATTTTATTTTCTGTTTTCTGCTACTTTTTCAAACATAACATGAAATTGCAGACATTTTCAGGCCTTCATTTGTAAAATTAGCTCTCATCAACATAATTTACTGCTCTTAATGATTTTTCTGACATGTTTTAGTAGCCAGATCCACTAAGTATTCTTTTTTTTCTTGGATGAAGTTAAGTGTATTATACAAGACACTATGGATATTATTAAGATCCCAGTAGTGTAATGTTCAGGAGAGTTTCCAACAATCAGTGTTATCTGTCATCTCAGAATATGCATCACCTGGGGATTCTTTCTATGGGAAATGGTGAGAAGAGATCTTCCTCCAAGCAGTATTTATCACATTGTCCTCGGGCTTCTGGGAGCTTTTGCAGGGGCCGAGAAGTGTCTGCAGTCTCCCCATTTTAATGGGTTGCATAAGGATCCAGATCGGGCTGTGCTGGAGAAGAAAACCTCCAACAGCTACCATGGCCCTGGCAAGGCAGAGGCTGTGCTCTCTGTGTACCTTCACCAGATGCTGGGCATATGGTCCTGTCCTAAGAACTCTGGGATGGTTTGGCTTAGTTGGTTTGGCTGAGAAGGCAGCTGGAGGAGAGAGTATGGAGGACTTACTGCTCTTGCAGATAACAGCCTTGCTGAGCTTGATTGATGGATGTTGTTTTATCTGCCAGACATAAGCTAAAACTTAGGAAATGGAGCAGAAATTTGCAGCTTGGGCAGAACAGCTGTGTATAGAAGTGACTTGCACAGTGCTGGTTTGGACAGCACTTGTGCTAAGCTGCCACATTGCCCAGACTTCCTCAAGAGCACAGCTGGGTGCAAAGCATCTCATGCACATATACCAGCAATGAATTTCCCAGAGCTGTGCAGCAACTGTGTCCTTGTACAGGCAGGGCACCATGAGTGCTCTGGCCATGTGCATTGAGGAATGAGATATTTTTCCTTCTTGTCTTCCCAGTCCTTTCTCTTTGCAATCCTATTGCTGCAGCACCACCCCTCCATCTGGTCCTGAGAGCAAGAGTTTCCCAACTATGCCTCTGAACTGGTGCTCAGGATATCTGAGCTCTGTTCTCTCTGGCTTTTGCAGACTAGCTCCTTGGATCTGGGCACCCCCATGTTCCTGCCTGTCCCTGTTCCTTCTGCCTGCCTTGGACTTGCTCCACATTCGTATGCTCCCAGCTACTTAACTGGGTAGCAATACAGAGCAGAGAGTAGCATCATTGCCTCATGATAGATGTGAAAGGCTCTAAAATGGAAACAATTGTAGCGGTAAGTCTCTCACCTAGCTGCAGTAGTTTATCCCATGCAAGAAACTGGCTGCAACTCCAGCTGTATCCTTTTGCACAAGGCTAGAGCTTGTATACTTTTTAAGACCAAGTGCCCTGCTGCTGTTTGCCACTGTCTGGAACCCTGATCTTCATTAAGGCCTTTGGAAGCTAATATGTAGCTAATAAAATTAGGAGAGGACATAATTTTTAAAGCAAGTAGAATTTGGCACATTTTGTTTCTGAGCAGGTCACAGAAATGGTCTAATATTGCATGTACAATGTATTTCACCAAGTGTGTTCCAATTTAAGAGAGAACAGTTGGACATTTTTCTTCCTCTTAGGGGTGTTAATAGACTCAAAGGTGGAAGAGGAGGCAAGGGCAGAGTGCAAAAGAAACCTGGCAGGCTCGGGTGATGGTAAATGAAGCAGGTTACAATATAGACAATCTCTTCTCTGCCACTCATTTTTTTCTTGCTCAGCACAGGGCACACTTGGCTGTTTGTGATGAAGGAACTGACATGAGCCTGTGTGAGTGATCAATGCACAAGCTGGGAGAAATCTCTTACAAACACATGAAAAACCACCAATTATATTTTCTCTGGAAAGCGATTGCTAGTGGTGATCAAGGTTTCTCAAAATTCAATCTTTGGTGGGGACACAAATGAAGGGTGTCTATAAAAAAAATTTAAAGGTTTCCATCAAAAGAAGAAACATAGACCTGAAAAATGCATATGGGCCAAGGTGAGTAACATGCATCTGATTCAAAAAAAGTTCTGTATTCCTTCCTACCTTCTACAATCAATTTATTTTCAAACCCTTACTCTGTAGAAGCAGCTAGTGAATCAGTATCTTTTGCTTTTAGATGTAAATGCTCGCCTTCATTTGCTTCACAGTGTATGTGTTTGCATCAACCTCTCAGTTGACTGGCACTTCAGAGCATAGAAACTACCTGCTGAGGAGCCAGGGATAGTGGGGCGGTCTTTGGACTGTAGGAGTGGTCTTTCTGGGTGCAGATCAAAGGCTTCCAGCCAAATGTCATCAGGAAGCTTTGGCTGCTTCTGCCCCATAGTTAGCTTTGTGTGATAGGGAACAAGGCATACACAAGGCATCTGGTGCATCCCATCTGCACAGGAAAGCAAGAAATTTACCCTGTGGCAGTCAGGTCAGTATGCTTTGGCACACACTGGGGTGTAAACACTTTTTATTCTCATAACTTCAATACCTCATGTCTCTTTTAGTGCTCTCCAGACCAAATTCAACAGTTTCCTCAGTGATGGTGTGTTGTACTGCGAGTGCTAGTAAATCAAATATCCGTATTTGATCTGAAACAGTAATGGGGAAAACAGGTGTAACTGCGGTCAACTTGCCATTTTATCTAAGAGCAATGAAAAGGTGTTATCCCATCTGAAAATATTTATTAAATGTAATCAGGAAGAAATAGTGGGGATGAAAATAGCTTTAAAAACTGTAAGGGAGAGAAAATGATACAAACTTTGTTGACCTTTCAAACCACCACACAAAGTTTAATAGAGTTCTCTTGCTGAGAGATTCTCTATAGTGTTATCTTTGTTCTCCATTTAGTGTTGCTGTGGCTTTTTTTTAAAATTTGTCTTCTAAAAGATACTGCTAGTATAGCAGCATGAAAGTAAGGTGGATTAAGGAGGTATGGTATCAGGTGGCCTCTCTTTTTTTACTTGCACTGCAAAACTCCTCAGATTCTTAGAACCATGTTCAGCTCAGCTAGAAATGGATGCAAATAGTTCGGTGGAACCCTTATGTGTCTATGCCCTGGGTTCAGCAGTAGCAGACATTTTTCTCCTTCTTAGTAGCTGGTGCAGTGCTGTGGTTTTGGCTTTCAGCCTGGGAACAGTGCTGATAACACTGATGCTTTTTAGCTGCTGCTCAGTAATGTTTAGTCTGGCCAAGGACTTTCTGAGTCTCATGTGCTGCCAGGGAGAGGGGGAGCTGGGAGGAAGCAGAGACAGGACACCTGACCCAAACTGACCAAAGAGGTATTCCATACCACTCCATGTCATGCCCATCATATAAACTGGGGGCAGTTACCTGGAAGGGTTAGATCACTGTTCAGTCATGCTGGGTATCGGTTGGCCGACAGTGAGCGGTTGTATTCTCTTCCCTTGTTATTTCCCTTATCATTATTATTATTGGTGGTAGCAGCAGTGATTTCTGTTATACCTTAGTTACTAAACTGTTCTTATCTCAGCCCGTGGGAGTTACATTCTTTCTATTCTCCTCCCCATCCTTCTTGGAGCAGGGTGGGGAGGGGGGGAGGAGCAAGACAGAGACTTCATGGCTGACTAGGCTTAAACCACATTAGTCTACTAATGCAAGTCAGTCATTTTGCCTGCCCAAGTTAGTGCTTCAACTGTTTTTCAACATTCAAGCTGCCTTTTTTCACTTTGACTGGTGTATTTCCAGTGTCTCACTTTCAAATCACTGCTGAATCAGGGTATGGCATCAGGATTGTAAACCTGAGTTTCCAATATCAAAAGCCACATCTCTAACCAGTAGAATAACATGTACATTTACAGCTAAGATAATACCCCTGGTTTAACCCCTAGGATATCTAGGATCAGATTGAAAACACCTCAGCAGTATGAGAAAAGTATCTCAATGATGTTAGGTAAAATTTGCTTAGAGAGTGTTCCAAGGGTAACTGAATATCAGAATTAGTTCTGATAGAGATTTGGTATTGTATTCTGTATCAGGCATTTGGCATTCCTAGTTGGACCTCGCATACACTAGTACCTGTATCTTTGTTCCTTTCTTGTTCTTTTTCTGAGATTTGTGCTGCAAGTTCACTAATGTCAGATGTTTACATACGTCTCCATGAATAGATGTGGAATGACAGCATTTGCTTTCCTCTTGGATGCCTGCTGGCTTTGGGGTTTTTGTAGGCTTGCTACCAGGAGTTTGGGCTAGTTTCACCGTATCGTTAGGTTCTCTCTAGCTGGACCCCTAAGAAAAATCCCGTCCCTGTTGGGTCACACTATCAATGTAAAACTTCAATCGAAATATATTGTCTGAAAATTACAAGAAAAGAGGTTTTCTGTGTATGCTTTGCAACAGCATCATTTGGATAGGTCCTGGGCTTATTCAGGTCTTTGATGGAGAACATTCTGAAAGCAGCAGTATCTGGAAAATCAAGCAGGTTGTCCTCCCACAGACAATGCAATATGGGCCAAGTAAGTGTCTCTAGTCAAAATACATACCCTGTGGACATATAAGAATGCTAAAATTAATAGGGGACAATTCTGAGCCACAGCAGTGCCAGAAACTGGATGTGTAACAAAATGAGAACATTTAATGTTATAGAAGAGGTGTTTTATAGGACAGAAATTGGATATTCCCTTCATTTAAGGACTGAATGTTATTTTATTTTTTTTTTTTACCTTCAAGGACTGCAAGAGGCTCTGAGGAACAGAGGAGAATTCCCACTGTTCCCAGAAGCCAGGCTCTTTTTAAATAACAGGCACTTGAAAAGAAGCCTTGGGAACAGAAAGAGCCTTGTTCATGGGTGTTTCTTTGCTACCCTTCACACGTTGAAGGATCAGGGTCATACGTCAATGCAAGTTGTCCCTGCCTATTTTAGTTGCATCTTATTTGGGGATTGTAAGGTTTTATTGCCAGTTCTAAGGAGCTCCAGTAACTGGGCACAGTGTGCCCCTTATTCCCTGTCATTTGCCATGTCCTCAGCTTGGCTTGGCTTTTGCATATGCATGAATCTGAAGATGAAATAGGCTCGCAGTGGCTTATATTGCAGCTCCCGCTTTCCTTCTCTTGACACACATCTTTGCACGCTGCTCCCACTGACTGTGGAGCATCCTGGGAAGCTTGGGCCTTTGTTGCCTAACTGCCTCTAACTATGCTGCAGAAAGCTCAAGACAGCAAAACCAAGTACTGTCATTATCTCCAATCATGGTTTATTGAATAGAAAAAAACATGCATACAAAAGAAACTCTCATCCTCAACCCACCCCTGAGGGGTGTTCATCAGTCAGTGAACCTCTGACAAAACATCAAGGGCGATAAACTTATACTCTGCTCAGCAAAGTGAATCCACATCCCTTAGCTGATAACCATCCCAGGTGAGCAGGTTTCTTGGGTCTTGTGGCATCACACACTGCCCTGTCCGTAGGTTCAGTCTGCATTCTACAGAGTAACAGCAAGGAGACTCTTGCTCATCTGAGATGAAGAAGTGCTTTCACTTGGCCTGCTTTGATATGAAACAATCTGTCATTGTGTAGCATCAGCACAATGCTATGCAATGCTGCCAGCCCTTGCTTGTCATGCCAAACTGAGTAGAGGCAGGTCTTCGCAAACTGTCTCTGCCTTTTTGAGTTGTACCTTCTCTGAGTTTATGAGTCATTAATGCCACCCTGGCAACAACTGGCAGAACTTGCCTTTACTGAGGAGAAAGACTGATAATGCCCTCTCTGTGATACCCAGCAAAGAGGAAGGAGCTCTATCTCCTCTAAAATAGAGAGATAATTCATCACTTTCATTTTGTGCCTGAAATAAAAGGTGCTTTCTTTGGGCAAAGCGTAATAACCATGGCCATGAGTATGTACTGCAACAAGAAGGGATCCTAGCACTAGCTGAACGAAGCTGAGCTGAAAAGAGGAGCAAAGATGATGCCAGGTGAGCACCTGCTTGTGCAGAGCAGGACTGGAGTCCTCACATGATCATACGAGCAGGTATGCTGTTTCACAGGAGGAAAAGTCAGAAACTCCTAGAGATGAAGAGCTTCCATTCAATACTGCCGTGTTCCTTCTCATTTAATCCACATTCAATCCTGCCAAGTGTTCCTTCTCAGGAACTGCTGTGGCCTGCAGCTTGAGATGGGCAGAAAGCCAGTCATGAAAGACTCAGTGCTCCTGAAGGCCTATGTTCCATCATTCCCCTAAGTTTCTGATATCACAGGTAGGCTTTTATGGCTGTGCACTTTAAATAGCTGATAATTGCTTAAAGGCTTGCTCTGCTCACGAAAGCCATGAATTTCTGATCCTAAACATATCTTGTTGGCAGCACTGGAGGGCTGAAAATTGTGAAGTCTGGGTTTTGAAGGACGAAAGAGCAGAAGGATTATTAGTCCTAGAGCTGAGAAAATGCTGGTTACCCCGCCAGGTCTGTCAGGATCTGCAGAAACCAGCAACCAAGGCCAGGAGACACATATGTGAAGCTTTGTTGTATCCAAAGCAATTAAGCAGTATGCAAGGGTCAGGCGCTAGGCACTTTTTGGCTGGCTGGGCTCTCATGAGAGTGACTGTCTGAGGTTTCTCACCAGGTTACTTAGCAGCACTATGGCTTTGCTAATCTATCTCCATGGGTCCAGTGCCAGTGTGAGGCGTTTCTCTGCTCTTCCCTATGCAACACTGATGGAGGGCTTGGATGGCTATGCATCTTGCTAGGCTTTCTAGAGATCCCCATAGGTATTTTACCGCTGCTAGATTCAAGAAAGGTAACAGAAGCTGTCCCTGAAGATCCCTCCCTTGGCAGGGGAGTTGGAACTAGATGATCTTAAGGTCCTTTCCAACCCTAGCTATTCTTTGATTCTATGTGCTATGTCACCAGCAAAAACCAGGGCGAAGCTTATTATAGTGCATGTGTAATGCATTTCACAGAATGGGTAATCCAATAAAAGCGATGTTTACTACTGCTTCATCCTTCACTAGCAGGTAGTATGGGCTGAGCATGGCTATACACTGCATCATCTCAATGGTGGCTATTTTAAGGGCCCTGAGGGCACCACCGTATGCCCCTGCCCACCCTGGAGTCCTCTCCCATCCTGCTGCAGTGGCTGTGGCCTCATAAAGGGGTGACACACACAGACACACGCTTCAGCCAAGAGGGGGTCAGCTGGAGACATGGTGCCTGGGGTGGGTCCAGGCTATTGTGTGGCACTGCTTGCAAATGGTGTGTTGGGAAGGGATCGGACAGGGAACACTGTGAAGGCATGTGCTGACAGCTGGCAAATAGCATCCCATCAGTGGCTGGGGGCTTTTTTTAGAGCTAGGGTGGCAGCAGAGGGGAGAAGCACTATGCATGTAGCAGTGCATCTGGGGCAACGCTCAGCTACCCCACAACTCAGGGCACCCTTGCTGCTGATCTGTACGCCCTGGCTAGTTCTGCAAAGGCTGGTGGTCGCGTGCAGCTGCCTCCCTGCTGGGTGGTTGGCGACAAGTGGTCCCACATGGTTTAGATTTAGTGAGAATCCCCTTTTTTGCGTTTGGAAGGTCTTGTTTTCAGTCCCAAAGTGCCTCGCAAAATGAATTATTGTCTTCTGGCCAGCCTGACTAGGAAACGCGGCTCATGCAGTTGCTGGGAACTGGCAGAAACATCCTGGTCTGCAGAGCGTAAATTAGGAAAATGCATTTGTATTCTCATGGATTTTCCTTGAGAAAAAGCCAGCAGTGGGAGTGTGTTAGAGTGGTAAAATACAATTCATGACAACAATCCCACTGAGAGGAAGATTTTCTTTTTTTTTTTTTCTTTTTTTTTTTTTTTTTTTTTATTTTTATTGCTTCTAATTTTAGTAAGGAGCAAATACATTCCTCTTTAATTTCCATTGGCAAGGTCTCCAGGACTGTGCAAGTGCCAATGCATGTGCAGTGGCTGGTTTTACGTTTCCTTCTCTCCTCTTCCCCTCCTCCACTCCCTTCTTCATCTTACTGGTATTATGTCCAATCCCTCTGCAAACACCTCTTTCACAGCCAACGTAAGCACTCTCCCTCTTGTTTTTCTCCCTTCAAAACTCAACTCTATCTCTTTTGCCCAGCTGCAGCCTTCCTAGAGCATCTTCTACCTGACAAAAGAAGATACCTTTGATAGTCAGGCATGACTGTAAAGCTGAAACACATGCTTGGTTCAGATACCGATGAACTTTAATTTGCCTCAATTCATTAGCAATTTTTAAAACCACAGTTAATGGAAGAGAGTCTGTAAAATAATTGGAAGAAAATGCTGAAGGAGAAATACTGGGGGGAGGAAGGAAAGGAAGCAGCTTATGGCAGGAGTCTAAGCCAGTCTTTCATCTTCAGGCCAGTCCAGTTTTGAACCCTGATGGGAAAGGTCATGAATTTTAAAATGTGTCTTGCAGCAGACAGCTCTAATCATAAAACTAACACTATCTGCAGTACATGTCTGACCATGTGAGACTCGCAGCTGACTGAAGAGGGAGACTGGCTTTCAAGAGCAAGATGCTGCTCTGAGCAGGAAACGTGGGATAAGCAGAACCGATGCCATATCTGTCAGTGCTGGCATGGAGCACTTGGCTTTTTGGGGGTGAGGGGAAGCATACTGTTCCTGGCAGGGTCCCAGCAGGGCTTACTGAGGCAGAAGTACTAGATAGCTTGTTTGCAGATCCTCCAGGATCCATCATTTCCCCTTCCTGTGTGTGGTTTCGGAATTGTAATGCTTTTACTGCTTTAGCTCACAACCCTTTTTCTTGGCTTTAATGCAATTACCAAACTATTATGCTCCAAAGCCTGCAGAAGCTGGAGTGCTCACTGCAGCTACTCTTGGACATTGTCTTTCTGCCGTTTGCCAGGTTATGTTTGAAATCAGGGAAGTATAATGTTTTGGCAGCACCTTACAATGATCCTGACAAAGGAGTTGTGGTTAGTATGTATCTGAGTCTTAAGCGTGTTCTTAATGAGTGCTGCTGAGTTTCAGACAGTTACTGCAGGACGTGAGAAAGCACTTGATTCTTTCTCTGACTTCATGCGCATTCTCCAAAATCCTTCCACTCTACATCTACCACATCTTGGGCTCTGCTTTTCCTAGCACGTACGGAAGCATGGTCCACTGGTGTTAATCACCGTGTGGTGTCTAGACACACTGAAAACACTTAAGCAACTGTGACATCTGTTTGGTTGGACTATGTTGTTGGGAAAGCTGACCTTATTTGTGAACAATTTTCAAAATCAGATGTGATTTAAACCATACTGTGACAATAAATGTGAAGCTTCTTCACACACTATGATCATGTCTTCATGGCCAACATCCTCCCTGAGGAAGAGTGGGCTAACTGTGAAAGGTTAGGACTTGGGACATATGGGTTCAATTTTTAGGTCTAGCACACATTTCACATCTGACCTTTGCTCAGTTGTATGCTCTCTTTGTGTCTGGAATAAAATAGCAATGGTAATACCTGGGATCAGACTGATTATTGGACTCTTCAGATTGTGGCAGTTAATTTGATCATTACCTAAAAAGTCCCCATGGTCTCAGTATAGCTCAATGCCCTATTGTGTAGATCTAGTGTTGTGTGAACAAAAGCAGGAGCCAAGCTGGAATTTCTCTTGATTCTGCAGCAGCAGCAAACTCCAAATTGGGGATTATTTTCAGTGTGTTGTATTGTGATTGCTGTTTTTCAAGCCCATGATGTGGAGCAGAATTTTCAAGATCATCCAGTCCTTGGCTGCTAAGTGTTTACTCTGCTTCTGAATATGGGATTTAGGGCTCTGGTAGAGGATTTCTGGTAGATTTAACTGCTTCAAATGTTATATCCTCCATCCCCTCTGTCAAAAATTGCTGCCTCATAGGAGGGGCACAGGGCAAAAAGAAAGCACAGCAAGGAGCAGTGTCCCACTCTAAATCTGGTGGGGACAGTGCTGTATTCTTTTTGTTAAGAAGTTTGCTGTCTCTGTGGAACAAAGAATAGATGTTAACTCAGGTGCTGATGTTAAGCTGCTCCTGTTCCATATCTGCATTTAGTGTTGTGAAAGTGATGGTGCTGTGCTCATGAACAGGCAACCTCTCCCACAGCTCACTGCGAAACAGCTGAGGAACCACCAGACAGGATCTGGGAAGCCCCAGCTGTGTGCTGGTGTAGCACAAGCACTCCTCAGTGCCAGGGAGCCTCTAAGCAAGGCTAATCCTGGTGCCCACAAGCAAGGCTACTCACCTCTGTATCTCCCACTGGTGAACTGCCAGCCAGTTTCCAAGAAGCTCTCAGCTCTGAAGTGACTGCTGCAAGCACAAACCACTCTGCTTGAGTGGAATCCGACTTGTGATTTCTGTGGCTGTATCTTTTACAGTAGTGTCTCCAGAAAGACAGAAGTATAACAAGGTATTTATTTGCCAAGCCTTTTCTGCTGTGTTTCAGCCTCTACTCTCCCCCTTCCCTGGCTTATCACTAGTGGAAGCGGGTATAAAGTCCTTTGAACGAAGACATCAAAGGACAACTGTATCTCTGTTCTTTAACCAGGCTTATAAAGAGATTGTGATAAAGGCTAACAATACATGTCAGTGTTGCCCAGTTATTGTTCTTGGCTTTGTAGTTCTATTAGGAAATAATTTCTCACCCTGTGTGTCTCCTGGTGAGTTTTGTTTTCTGTGCTGCTGGATTTGATCTGTCCGGTGAAAGACCTGCTACAGAACCGAGTTTCACCAGCTGTGAGTTAAGAGGGAAACATGATTGAAAAAGTTCAAGCTCCGCTTCCTAGCAGCCAATTTACCATCTGTCTCCCTCTCCCTCACGCCCCTTTTATAGCAAAAATGCAAACAATTTGTTTGACCTCTGCTGAATCTGTACAACTCTGTGCTTTTAATGTGCTGCTCAAAGAAGTAAAAACCAAACATGACTGCAGCAACAACCCCAAATTCAAAACCAATAAACCTAGGTAGCAGCAAAACCTGTTGTCAGAGATGGTAAGAGGCTATCAAAGGCTTTCTTCTTCATTAATGTATCCCACCTCCTCCCTTCACTCCACTTCTGGGGTAAATTACAGGTAAGGTCGAATCATATCTGCCACAGTATGTGGCTGAAAATTTGACCCTCCTCCAGGTTAACAGAGAGAGTAAAGCCCTCAGATGTGATGCTTGGAGGCAGGATAATGTACATAGGTAATTCCCAGCACCACTACACTTCCATCCCCTGGTGGCATGCACTCACCTATGACCTTGCACCAGCTCTGGTGCTCCTGAGATGCCACTGTGAACTGGTTCAGTTCATGGTCCTCCAGGATGAAATGGTCCACAGCAAAGCTGGTAAGCTGAACATGCTGGCAGAGGTCCCCGATTAATGCTGCAGCTGATGTGAGGAAGAGGGGAAGTAGAGCAAGATCTTTCTTTCAGTGATAGTGAACTATTAGCCTGGCTCAGCTGCATGTGGAAACAGGCAGGCTTTGCATTATGACATTATTGTACAAGCTGTGTAATTGCCAGCAAACTGTAATAGTTCTGTCCATCTTCTAGATAAACTTCTCAGAAGCACTGTTGATGCTGGTATAAATTGGCATGGCTCCAACCAATGTGTCATTTGTCTGGTGGGCTATGGAATTCTCTTGAAAACTGGCCTGTATTTCAAGACTTTGTCTTGATCACATTGACCCCAATGGAAATCCAAGCTGCTAAATGACTCATTCTGCCTTTCCTCCACCCTCAGATAGGTACTTGTACCCCCAATCCACATTGAACAACTGTTAGAAAGAAAAAAAAAATGTAAAATTCACACTTCAGTTTTCCACACTTCAAACAAAACCTATGAAGTCCCTGTTCCAGCCTGCTGAAGCAGCCTTTGCTTTGCAAGCAAATTTCTGTAGGAAGAGATGAGAGCTGGTGAGAAAATCACCTCAGTGCTCATGTGTTTTGCTGAGGTTGGAGGAGGGCAGAGTGACATTCTTGCACAAAGAGTTTTCTATTTCTGTGTTCCTTAAGTAGCTTGGAATAAAAAAAGAGAAAAAGGCATTTTCTGAAACTACAAAACTGAGATATAAATGGGGACCACCCTGGACAAATAATGGGGTGGCAGGGTCCTGGGGGAGGAAGGGGAAGAAAAGGGTTTAGTGTGGAAAATGAAGCTCACAGCCAAAGATGGACTTAACCTGCTAAGTAGGCTTGAAACAGGAGCTGAGATACTAATCCCCTCAGGACAAATCTGAATCCTCCTTGTGAGGGTGACTTTATAACTGCTTTGAGAACCTGGAAAAACCCTTTCTGAAAACAGGGAAGAGGGCTTTCCATTGTAGAGGAGTGTCATAGGTTCAGCAGCAGCAGTCATCTTTCTCCTTTAAGTAGTAGCTGGTGCAGCACTGTGTTTTGGATTTTTGGCTTGGGA